>JAHZNB010007674.1:0-10506 GCA_027744295.1 Callyntrura guangdongensis | reverse complement strand
TGGAATGTAAAATTATTAGTCTTACGCCAAGATATGACGAGTACGAAAAATAGAACAATGCAAAATTAGCTCCGATTGAAATAAGAATTTTACCACACTAGTCAAAATTTTCAAAAAGATAAGTATACTAAAAGGCAACATGTAAAACCATCTTGCACTGCACGTCATCTAACATCATCTTAAATATGTACAACGTACATAAATAGGAATATAATATTAACTTGGCAAATAGTGTTATGATAGCATTTTTGACAAAACGTTCATAACATGGTTTCTTATAAAGGTACAAGGTACATTTAATATTAGTGTATTAGATATACACGTAGTTTTATAGATGAAGTACTACTACAGTAATTACAATATTACACTAAATGTTCAACACTCCTATGACTTATGACTTAGGTTTATGATTTTGCAACACTCTATCGCTACTGACGGAATGAATTAAAAGTACATGTATTATGTTACAATTTTTATACCCCTATGGCTTACGAAACGTTTAGGGTAACACAGAAGTTAGTTTTGTAACACTGAATTCTAAATACGATGCAACATTTAGATTTTTTCTATGAGAATTGATTACGGCAATATAGCACGAAGTAAAGATCACAAAACTGAGGAATATTAAAACTTTGATCCCACGGGTTTCTTAATACATAGTAAAAACATGGTAAAAACAATATAATTAACCTATACACTTCATATCACCTTCTGTAATTATTATTTAAACATAATCGTAAAATGCATAAATGAGACTTTAACATCTAATCTAAAAAAAACTAAAACAGCATATTATCAAGTAGTTAAAAACACGATTTAGTACAAGTCGCATGTCTAATATAAAGGTCACTTTCGTAAATTCCTACTCTACACTATTACATTAAAAACACACTTACACATAGATACACATTACGCAGCCGATTGAACTAAATGTTTCGATATAGCCCAACTTTCAGAAGCAACAGCAACATTATTGTACTTTTACTACATTAGAATTCTGAAATGGCATGTTTACCTATTTTAGTTTGGTTTAGTAAAATAATTGGATACACACAAATTGGATGCATGACAGTATAGTTGATTAATTAAAATACAACATCGTTACTACAACTTAGAAATACTATGATTTACCGGTAAAAGGCATAAAGAATTAAAATGAGCATAGTAATTCGCATTGGATATAAATAAGTTTCTAACAAAAAATTACTTTGGACATCATATAATAAACAGTCAACAGACGTATGATGTCAAACTACGCTGAATTTGAAAAACACGGTTTACAAAATCTTCACACTTCCCCAGATTGCATCCACCATTTTTCGCGAGGAAAGTTGACTTTGGCAAAAACGTTACGGGCTTTGTACGACGGATATAGACCGACCTACATTTAACAATAGTAAGTAAGTAACAATGTGTAAGATTAATTAAACACAACAGTAATAATGAATTGAATCAGTAAATTGTCATACCCTATTAGTACGCTGATTTGTACCCTTGGACATGCCGTTCCAGTGATTTCCTGCAACTCCAATTTTATCACCAACCTCCAGCTCGAGTTCACCATTACTTCTAGGTTTATGAGCAAATTGAGCTTTCTGGAAAGTTCCTGACCCACCTCCATAGTAATAAATATCATCCAACGATACGAACCTTCCTGATGCATCTGCATGCCTTGTTTGCATTATTTCGTACGCCAATCGGCAAACCTTTGTAACAACAAAATTACTTTGGTGTTATGTTATATTCAAGAATGTATTCAATATGTAGAAAATGTAAAATATTAGTTTGTATGGGTAGTGTTCAAGCAGATTCCATGATTTTATTTAACTACGTACTTGTGATGAAAATGTGCAAACCACATAGTCACATTCCGATAAAAGATATACATCCTTTATTATGCCAATCAATCCATTATAACGCTGTGATACAGACGCTGATTGAGCCACAGATCTGTCCCCCATTATTTGCCATTCAGACCCAGAATAACTGATCATCAATAATAATAAATAAACATTACACAAAAACACTAAAATTGGAATACCGAGGGAGACAACTGTTTCGTATATAGTTAAAAAATATTTAATGGAATTATTTTATTTTAAAATATACTATTAACCCATGATATGAAAATCGGATACTTGTATAACATAACAGCAAATTAAAATATCGGCATAACTCCTGTTTTTAGTTCATTTACATGCTACATACCCGACAGTTGGTGAGCTGATATCCATTTTTGATTTGGCTTCATCTACTAATGCCATGGTTTGAGGTTGCAATCTGAGCAAAAATTTAACGAATTGACCAACCCACCATATATGTGGTTCACCATGCACTTTCTCTAACCGACCAGCAATATCGGATGGAATAGAAATCGGTAAGAACGGGGGTCTTGGTTTCATGAAATCAATTATCGGCAATGTTAAAACTTGGGCTTCGTGGTTTCCAGCTAGAATATAAAGACAAAAGAGTATGCAGTTAACAAAAAACTATTCATTTTAACTCGTGCGATTATATGTTTTTGTATCTGCCTGTCACTGCATTTTTGTTTTAATCTCGAACAGGTAGTTAGCTAATTATTCATTGACGTCGAACTAAAGTTACGTAGCTGTAGTTTACAACTTCCAACGGTTACCGTATAGCTCTCCCCCTTCCCTTAACATTTAAGTCTACTTTTTCTGTCTTTGAAGTCTTACAATGTTAACTCTAAAAGTGTATTAAAATATAATTACTATATCAAGTACTAAAGTTTATTTTTAATTAAATTACTTACAACCCCAATCTGCTCTGGATGTGCCGGATGCACTGGTGCATTTCTCACTTACTGGTAAAAACACCTTTTCCCAACCTTGTCTATTATATCTCCATCCTTTTGATTCCAAAATTAGCGTTCGACTAGTTGCATACGCTACTACCATACAGTAAACCACATGGTGAATTTGGCAGCCAAAACCACATCCTGCAACAAGGGCATTTATATTTGAACTTGAACTTGAACCTTACGTTTCGGAAAGCAAGCAGAAGTTGAGGTAATAATAATGCAATAAATATGCAACCATTTCTATTACCTTTATTAATGGAGCAAACAACTTTTTTTGCCTTTTCACAGTCTGAAGGATTTTGTAAACTATGAATTCTGCTCTGCATTATTCTTGAAAGCTCTTTCGTCTCACGTTCGCGATAAGTCTCGTATCCATCTTCTTGTCGAAGTTTCAACAGATAGCTTCTGATGAGTCTTAACAAAATAAGTACAAGTAAGATAAAAGCTTTTAAGAAAAACTTTAAATCATGTTTCTGGTTATGTAAATATAGCGTAAATAATTACCTATAAACATCTTGTATTTGTTCGAAATCCGAACGTGCAATACTGCTGGTGTGTCCACGTACTGTGAACCACAGTTCTTTTAAATCCAGTTCCAGCTGGCGACGAACTTTTTCATACGAGTATGTCGGGTCACCTGATTGCGGCACAATTTCATTAAACCCATTCTCATTATCTTTGTTCGATTTGATGGACGCCAGATGAGCATCCCCAAGAATGCGTTTCATTTCTGCATTGTTTCTCTTCAAGTCTTGTATTTGCTGCAGAGCAACATCAATTCGTTTCAGTAGTTCTGCTGAATTTTCTTGAGTCGATTGCAGCCCTTCATCTCCAACATGATTTGTATTCTGAACTGGGAAGACGGATAGCACTCCAAGGAATAGAAACCACACCAAAATAGCACCGAAAAATCCTTTTACAATATAGGATTTCATGACAAGATTTTAATGGGACGCATGTACTCCCACTGAGTGCCTTTTGTATTTCATTCGTTCGTCCAATCCATAACGCTTCATCCGCTTCAGCCTCACGCTCTCCTTTCTTTTACAGCAGCAGATAGATTACGCTTCCGCACTTAAACGAGATTTATATGATTGTCCTACCAAGAGTACCAAACCAATACCAATATGGAAATTCAATCAATGCTTTTAAAAAGTGAATGAAGATTGATGATGCAAGAAAAGAGTCAAAAGTAAATTTGAACGTTATGGAATAGAACTAATTCATCTTGTATTTTGTTGTGTCTTACCAATTAAAGATTTCTCCACTCGACGACTTTATCCGTAACAGCGAAAGCCAAACAAAAAACCATTCCTTCCCGTTTTACTAAATACAATCCTTTTCCATCTGTCTTGTTTATTTTATATACACCAACAAAATGACACCGAAAGAAGTTTTATTTTATTTTGACAAGTATGTAAACATTATCCAAACACTCTTTTAACTAACCCAACCCATTCACCTGTATATTCGAAATTCTAATTATTTACAACATATTGATATATTTAACAGTTTAAAAATAACTAACAACAAACGCCACACAAGTAAATGTCTTATAGAGAAAAATGTCACAGAACTGTTGTTTGTTTTCCTATCATTCCAGTTATTTTTCCTTTCGGTCGTTCTTTCAAAATTCAAAATGTTTGAAAAATGTTGGTTTTTGTGGACAGGACGCGGACAGTCAACTGATTATTACCTTCTTTCTTACCACCATGTCCAGAGTCCAGAGCACAACAGTACAGCCTGTAGTAAATACAGGTGAGAACCAGCCGAAGTTACATTTACATATATCTGGCTCTACAATATAGTTCATCCCTTAAATGTATTATGTATGTATAGAATGTACTAAATGTAGCGAAAAAATACGAGTACACAGATGATGGACTGTGTTTGCGTGTGTTGCTGTTGTGTTGTCATTTTCCTACACATGAAGTCACAGTCACACACAAGAGACGACCTAAGTAAGTATACCTCCGTACTTCCGTAGTCGTTCGTAGAGTTCGCAGTGCGCACGCAACAAACCAACGTCGGCAACGTGTAATATATTTACGTCTTCTCTCCTCTGCGCGATTTCTACTGCCAAGTGCCAACTACTATACGTGAGCACAAGATGCGAGATTTCATTTCGATTTTTGCTTTAAATAGTTCACCCATGCTGAAATGATGAAAATTGACAGTTTTATGAAAACTGATTACTACTGTCATAAACCGTTGCTGAATGGTGATGATGAATTGAATTTTACAGTGTATTTACTACGTACTCAAAGTCAATGTCCCGTTTTTATAACGCCGATGAAATCTAGGCCAGATTGTTGTGCCTCCCCCAAAATCTTGAGCTGGCTACGTGCTTGCAGCAATCACTACGCTTTTATGATTGGATACTTGCATGTTCACAAATTCAAAATTACAAACTATGTCCATTTATAAATTTTCTGCTATCATTTTAATTTGTTGCGCTGTTAAAATAGTTTTATGAATACTAGAACTTCTTCCTAATTCTACAGTAGTTGTTACTGGACAATATTTAATTTTTTAAATAGCGCTTGGATCCCAACTTATGTCATCAGAAACATCTCTAATTCAGACCCTTTGATATTTTCATTTCTGAGAAATTCACATTATTTGCAATATACTCCATTTTAGCGACCACTTCTTGTTTAAAAACAGTACTGGTATTTTAAACCTTAATTCGGTATGTAAAATTTCATTGGCAGCGTCTGACAATTTGTAAATTACTGTTTGAAGTTTTTCTATGCTGCCTGATATGCCGGGCCGAACATGTTCCGAGTTCACGGAACACGAAAAATCTCACTCACGGAACGCTTGATAGATTCTGCACCCTTGGTGTAAGTGTGTTTGTTGTGTTCGGTCGGACTTTCGCATTTCGGAGTGGAAAAGAAGCGGAAGGTGTAGCAGTAGTAGTAGTAAGTTAGTAAGTAGTGGTAGTTAGACTTACAATTACAATTAGAGAGAATTGGAGAAGTTGTTGTTGCGCTACGCTATAGAGGGTTACCTTACCGTCTGTCGTTGCCTCTTGCCTGTTTCATAAAAGCCAAGAACCAAAACATATGATATTTTTACTACTAATAATGCATGATGTGTTGTGTGTCGTGTGTGTGTGAATGAGATAGAATCGAAATCGAAGATACATATAATTAGCTCAATGACAATAGCACAACACGTCGCATTCTCGCACCGCCTGCAATTTGCTTAATATTTGTGACATTTATTGTGACAATGTATAACTGAACAATTTGACATTGACTGACATATTATACGTACTAATAAATAATACGTCGTAACATCGATTATAGAAAGCAATTCCAATTCTTGCAAGTTGGATAGTATGCACCTGACACTGATATAAGCCACACAAAAAACAAGTTGACATTTATGAAACATTTGGTTGTGATTACTAGTTGTAGTTAAAGTTAATTTATATTTGTTCCGATTTGCGTCAATGTCAATAATTATTTTGAAAGTTCCACATCTCACTCACTTCAATTGTAATTGTGATTGATTGTGAATCTTTGGTGTTGAGTTTTAGGCAAATTAAATCGTATAATTATATTTAGACTTTTTCAGTCGAATCACTCGAATCACCGTTCAATGTTTGTCAACTGACATGTACATTCAACTTGAGTCAAACTGAAGCTTGTTTTAATAGTTTTGTTCAGCTGACTTCCAACGTATTTGTATTCACAGTTACAGATTAAATATTAAATACTAAATAAAGTGATAAATTATTGAAGGCCGGTTTTGTTCTTTCAGCCGTCAGTGGTCAGGTCAGACCTAGACGGTCTGAGAACTGGTTCCTGTTCCCTGGCTCTCGCTTGAATTTGCAACTACTAGCTAAGGTAAATAAAAAAGATTCATTTAAGTTTTAATTTGAACTTTTAACTAGTCTGAACCCTTAAAAGCCATTCACAGCGTAAATCCATAATGAGCTTTTCACCATAGGTGTATGTGTGTATAAACTTTTTTTTCATCGGTAATCATCATCAAAGATGTGTAGTAAAATAGTAATATCAACTATGCTAGCTGTTATTATTGAATGATGAACTCTAATATTTAATTTATCATCTTTTTAAATGTTTATAGAAACGGGCGATTTAGCGAAAAATGTCTCAAAAAATAGGGAATAACTTAAAAGACGCTACACAGAGTTCTCCAGATCACTCACCATATTTAACGGAATGGGGCTTTTCCTTAAAAGATTTGTATAATTTGGCGTTGACGTTTTATAGAGGTAAAGTTTTCGTCTATGATATGTTATATTTCGTACTCAATTATTGCCAAATTAATTATTATTGTTTTATTATTATTTCATTTTTTTATCATTCAGAGAAACAAGGTAAAGCGGTTCATTTTACATATGAGGAACGTTTGAAATTATCGGCCCTAACATGCCAAATCGTCTCCGGAAAGTTTGAGGAGAATAAAGCTCCACCGGTGGGTATGTTAGATATGATAGGCAAAGATAGAAGGTACGTGTAATTTGTCTCCTGAAATATCAAATATCAAATTTTAGATAAACTAAAAAATTCTCATAAAATATTATATAATTCTAGATTAGCTTGGCAGGCTCTTGGAGACAAAAGCAAAGCTGACTGTATGTTTGATTATGTTACAACGCTTAATAAACATTGCTCGCTGTTTAAACCATTTGTTGAAGCACATAAACGAGATTTGGAAGAGAAAGCCAGATTACAACGTGAAACAGATGAGCAGCAGCTTGAAGAAGATGAGGAAGCTCGGATTGCTCGTGAAATTCATAGGCGAGCAGAAGAAGAAAAACTTAAAATTGAAGAACAGAGACGTCGAATTCAAGACGCTTTAAATCGCCAAACGTTTGCACAATTCAAAGCATATGCTGAACAGCAGTACCCAGGAAATCCGGAACAGGTAAAAGTGCAAGAAATGAAATTGCATCACCTCAAGAATTACATAATAAATTGAGTGACCAATTTCAAATGTCAATTTTAGCAAGGAATTCTTATTCGTCAACTTCAAGAACAACATTATGAACAATACATTCGTCAGATCTACCAGCAACAACTTTTTGTGGATCAGACACAGTCTCAAAATATACCAGTTGATCCTATTCCTCAGTTCAATGAAATAAATATTAATGAAACCCCACATGGCAGTCCCACTAAACCAGTGGATCATCTTGAAAATGATAAAATGTGTTCTAATGCAAACGAGTCTCAGTCTGATCAAAACGAGGGAATCGAAAACAACATAAACGACGACAATCATTCTACTTTAAACGGTGACAACCATGAGGAAGACGGAAGTGAGGATGGAAACGAATCAAATTCAATAGCTCCCGCGTCGATGTGGACTAGGAAGGACATTCAGGAATTTAAAGACGCTGTAAAGGCTGAAGGAGGAGAGGCAATAATTAGAATTGGACAAGGAGAATCCGTGACTGTAAGAAGTCGATGAAATACTTGTAAAACATTAAAGAAATGAGATTTTTCCTTTCCCAATCAAAATTTTTCACGATGCATTATGAATTCGCAGGTGCGAGTACCAACTCACAAAGATGGAACATGTCTTTTCTGGGAGTTTGCGACTGATTCGTATGATATTGGATTCGGATTGTTCTTTGAGTGGACTAATGCTGAAGAGCCTGTGTCAATACACGTGGAAGAAAACTCTTCGGAAGATGATGAAGAGGACGAAGAATTACAAGCTCTCAAAGAAGACGTAGAGAAGGGCAGAGAATTACTTCCCAAGGGTGCAAAACCTAATACAGATGTGATAATACCAGTTTACAGAAGAGATGCACATTTAGAAGTGTATGTTGGAAGTCACGTTTTTCCGGGGAAAGGAGTTTACCTGCTAAAATTTGATAATAGTTATTCTTTCTGGAGGTCCAAAACGCTATTTTATAGAGTTTACTATACGAAATAGATTAACGGCTGTACCCAGTGAGATGTAATAAAATATCATTGGCTTTATCGAGAATTTGTTGATTATGTATTTATAAATGATTTTGTTTTGTCTATAAAGTTTTGTCACATGAAATGAATCCAGACAATGGTGGTTTAAATTCTAATTGTTACATCATACGTCATTCATTGTGCTTTAATTGACGATTAAGATTGACGGGAATTAAATTATCTAAATTATTGTAATTACGCCTTGGTACGGGATAGTTTCCCTCACTTGAAGTTGTTTTTATTAAAAGTATATTGTATTACAAGTAAACGGATAGGTAAACATATCTGTTTAGTGTACAAGTGCTATCCAAAGGAAACGGAACCTTGAAAGCTGAATTGATTTATTGTTTAGTCAAAAGTGTATATTAGCGTTGCAGTGGTGGAGTATTACGCTTTTTATATGAAATGAATATACCTGTAAATGGACGAATAAATATACTATGTTTTTCGTACAATTGTCCATTGTTCCGTAAATACATGGGGCTCACACAGGAGAAAATGAAGGGTTTTAAACCTAGAAAATTGTTTCGCTCATTTTCGAAACGGTAGTAAATCCGTTTGAGAAGGGGTTTTATCTAGTCAACTAACATTGGGCTAGGCTATAACATATATGGCATCTCAGTGACGCCCCTCCTTGGGATAAAAACAAAAGACCCCCTTTCATTTTTAACTTTTAACATAACAACTGTGGTAACACAAGTACCATATATACGTACTTGTATAGGTATACTAAGTTTGAGCCAGATTGGTTAATAACTCCTGGGCATTGTAATAACTGGGCAATTCCATTACCAGCAGGGTCAAAGCTCAATTCATCATTTTACTATAAGCTTTATTATGTTCGATAGTTTAACTGATGACTGAATTTGACGCTAATAAAAAACGACTGACAATTTTTATCTCTCGATGCGTCCTGTATGGTGAGTTACAGTCAGGCTGTGACATTAAAAACTATTATCGTAAGTAGTATTTGGGTGTTGATAAATGCAATATTACTTACAGATTCATTTTTTCCAATTTTTCCTTGGATTTAAAATTTTAAAATATTATTGCATATACCAATTATCGTATATTTACAAGTCCATCCATAAGTCTGTGCAATTTCAGTAATTGTGTAGTGTCCCGAATTTCTCGACCACGAATGTCCCAGTCCCATGTCCATGTAATCTGCTCTAAAATGTTATTCGATTTTTACTAAATACGAATAATACGATAGTATTTTTAGAATCAATCTATAATCCCTGCATTGTTGCTTCTTTCACGAACGAACAATAAGGTTTGCGTGGATCGAATGATCGCTGACAAGTTTGTTTTGGAGTCCCTAAGCTAAAGAGTAAAAACTAATCAACTAACAACTAACGTGGTGCTTTATGGTGATTGAGGGATTTACAAAAGCTAAAAATGGTTGGTATGGGTCTAGGTTAGTAGATCAACGAAACGAGCATGTATGTTCAGTATGTTGTATGTTGTTTACTTATCAAGAATCCTCGTGTGCTTGGAGTAACGCAGTAGTAGATCATTGTCATTGGTGGTTTAATTCATAGTGTATTTCGGGTTTTTAGTTTTAATGGTTAATGGTTTAAAGTTTTATTTAACCACTAAATGGTTCGCTAAAGGATTGTAAAACTATGAAATACTAGAAATTAGGCCATTTGATGTGCTGCTATACTTCAGTATAGCAGCATCTAGTGAAGTCATTAATGATTTTAATAAAAGTGACATAACAAATGAAAT
>JAHZNB010007673.1:0-10040 GCA_027744295.1 Callyntrura guangdongensis | reverse complement strand
TTTGATGTTTGTAAGGAATACGATGATGAAGTAGCGTAAATTTTCTTAAAGTGATAACAGTATTTTTATCTATAACCGTTGTTATCAACATCAATTTCTGCTTGATGAACTTGAACCTCCGTGGACAGCTTTACACGTGATGTTATAATCAATGCAATTCAAATTGACTTAAATAGTAAATATATACTATCACTCCAATCCGACATAAACATACATTACAATACCTTCGCTTTCACACTTTTTCCTTACAACGTTATATTCTTTTAAATAGTATATCCTAATGAACAAAATGTTTACATTTAAATGAACTTAATGAACATTTGTTACATGGTTTACCTAATTCAATGATCATTTAACTAATACAACATACATGCCGACGAGATTGGACTTGTACTTGTACACATGCATTTAGCTTACCATTACATGAAATAAAATATTGTATCTATTAACTCAATTTTGAACTTTTAACTGTTACCTTGTTTGAGGAGTTCTTGGACCTGGGGTAGTTCGGCGAAGAAACAAACTCCAGACATGAGGTCTTCTTCGAGATCCTTTTTGGCTTGGCTCAACGCTTCGATTACTTTGAGAACCAAATCCTGTTGCTTCCTTTCGCACCTATACACCTCATTCAGCAACTTCCCCAGGTTTAGCGTTTCCGCTTCAAGAGTCGCGGTAAGAGTTTCAGACATCTCTTTCAACGACCTTGCGTTATGCCCCCTAGCCTGGTGCTCCTATAAATAAAATCATAATATGTACCATATATTTTAGCTTCTCTAAAGTCATTCTCAAAAATACCCAATGTAGTACTACACCACAAACTACAACTCCATAATTGCAATGCTATTTTTAATTACCTGAGAACACACACGGCAGAGGCCCTTCGAACAAACTTCACACCAACAGACGTGGGGCATGGCGTGAATGACACAGGCCGAGGTATTATTGCCCGTTCCGTTCGTAAGGGCTCCATTGGTAGTAACGTTATTTTCATCGACTCGCCACGCAGTCCCTACAAGACTTAGTAAGGTGTCCGCCTCATCCTCAGACCACCCATTCTTCTCCTCCGCTGCACTTCCCATAACCACCTCCACGACTGCTGTATTGACGTCCGGTTTCTCCAACTGTAATTAGTACAAAATAAAAATAATGTCAAAAGTATAATTCCAGGTCGTTGGCTTTTAAATTATAAAAATAAAAAGTAAGGTACAACAGCACGTGTATGTACATTGTACAGACTGAAACAAAATTAATGCTGAAGTGGCTTAGCTCTTGTACGGGCAAATGATGGGACGCCGCGTTTCAAAAAAGTAGTTCATTGCACATACATGCACAACACGGTGCTAAAGTAAATCAAATTAAAATTGAACTAGATCACTGAACTGACACAACCGAATTTACAATTTCCCTTAGAGGTCAAGTACACGTAAATATAAAAGCCCGCCTTGAAATTCCCTAATGAAACTTGAAACAATCTCTCCTTTGGGTGCAAGCCTGTACATGTGTATACATTTGTATATTTTTCCTCCAAATATTGTACTGTATTGTTATCAAACCATATGCACCTCACCTGTCAATTAAAAAATAATATCAATCTTGTTACCACTTGCACTTGTGCGCATAAATAAAATGCGTAAATTTGTGAACTGTAATATTGTTGTTGTTTTCAGTGTGTTTTTTTTTCAATTTAATTACGGCACCGCATTATTTTAATGGATGCCGCAAATAAACAAAAACAGCGAGAATGGGGGTAATAGTAGTGTCGCTTTCTCCTCCACCTATCAATGTGTCGGGAAGAAGTGAAAAGAATACAATATTTTAAAGAAAAAATATCTACTAGAGAGAAATGAGCGGGATTCGGCACAACGCACAAGAGAATGAAGTGGTGGTGGTAAAAGCACTGAAGGTATATTTTATCGGTAGCTCTAATATACTTGTGTGAGTGAAGTAGTGAGAGTATGCAACGCTAGTGGTAAGGCTATCTGAGAAGACAAGCTTATTACGGAGAGAAGAGTCCGTCGTGACGACGATGATGATGATCATCATCATATCATGGAACAAGCAAGGTATTATTACGGAAAGGGGCAATAAAATAAGCATACATCCATTGAGTCAGTCGGGACAGTGACTCGGTACCAACAAGGTATCACAAGACGAGGGCTCGCGTGAGAGCTTGGTACAAGTTATAATCATACCTAGAACCCACCACCTCCAATAAATAACTACTTTATTCCAAGTCTACCAGAGCCACCGAGAGAGAGACAGAGAGGAGGAAATAGTAAAACGACGGGAAAGTGTGTGTGAGTGAACGTGATCGCTGGAAAATTCCCTACGTAACCTTATATATATATGCCTTTCTCCGACACTACCATATAGTTTGTACATTCCAGTTTCTCTTTCCCCTTACGAGAGGAACGTAAAAAGAACGAAAAAGGTAGCCATGAACTGTGGAATTCCCGGTGACTCAGTCACTCAACCCGGGTGTTTCCACCACCACTAGTAGTAGTGCTGCTAAAAACTCCGAGAAACGAGACAGGCAGCGACACAAAGCACGCTCTCTTTCTCTCTCCTTACCGAAAAATAGAAGGAAGCTCTAGCCACAACATTACTACTAGTGAACTGAACTCAAGTTTAACGGAAAAATCTACTACTTCACCGCCATCGTCGCACTACACTACCATTGTATCAAGATTGTATTATATGGAGTAGTAGTTGTGGGAGTGTGTATTTGTGTAGATAAAACCGAAACGAACGAACACTCCAAAAGAGAGTCAAAGAAGAAGAAAAAAACTACGCAAGAAAGTACCCTCGAGTCTGCGCAAATTTCTTCCAACGACAAGCAAAAAGGACCGGTGTTGCGTGGAATCCAAAGACGGTATATACTTTGATTTGTTATATAGTATGTATGTATTTTATATATGTTCTTTGCTTTAGTAAACCAGACACTATACTAATAGCTTTTGAAATTTCATCACTTTTCTCGAATTACATACAAAAAATGTCTGTGTGATAGAAGATGATGAACAGAAGAGAAAGAGAAAACGTCATTATGTTACTGTTTATTCTCGGTTATCTAATCATTTGGCAACGCAAGACAATAATTTCGAGATGACATAACGTCACTTTAAAACACCTTCTCAAGAAAATTAAAAATGATTTTTTGTTTCCGTATTGAAAATCTATGCTTAATGGAATTGACTCTCTGTGATGATGTAGTTTAATGCTAATGCACAAATACAAAGCACAAAAAAAGTTTCTCCCGCCTTAATTTTTTTTCACCAAATTTTTTTTTTCGGGTGAAAGCTCTCAAATTTCTTTTTGATGAATTTGTTGAAACAATCTAATATGTGAAAAGTTAAGATTTTCCGAAATTGTGCCCACCTTTGTAATCGGAGACCAATAAGAGCAGACGTACTTGACGTCTTTGATTGTCAACTATTGCCAACGTGGAACGGCAACTTGTCTATGTATTTTTTCGCAATTAATCAGTAATAAACAGTAATAATTGACAATGAGAGGGAAAATTCCTTTTGTGTTGCTTTTAAACCGGCTTTATATATAACACTTGTAGCCTGGCACATATAAAAGATGAGATGGTGGTGGTAAAAAGCGAGCCACACCAAAAAACTAAGGGATTATAAAATAATATGCACACATCGTAATCGTACTATTGCTCCTATGATGCTACGTTACGCCAGGGCTAGGTTTATTATAACGCGTAATATATACTCTCACACAGAGAAATGCACATTGGAGACACCACGAGACACAGCAGACAGGAGGCGAGAAAAGAGAAAAAAGTAGTGGAGAGAGAGAAAAAAACTCTTCTTTTCTTGAGGAAAAATATAATTTCAAAAAATCCCTTGAACAAACCTTAAAACTTGTTGAGGGTCCACAAAATGTTTCGGACCGGTCGGAGGTGACAACTAATGGTAAACTGAAATGTCATGAACTGTTAAAAGGGTCACGGGAAATTAAATATTAGTTAATTCACTATTATTATTCACTCGCACTTTTTTGTCCAGTACTATACGTGCTAGCAGTCGTGTTCCAAGTGGTGGGCAATGAATTGAGTGATCCTGTCCTGTGTGTGTCTCTCCTCTCATCCTATCCTTTCGACGAGCATCATCATCATCATCGTGGGCTACGTTACTACTATATTCTTTTGCATAGTAAAAATGGTACCGTATCAATGAGCTAGTAGCTCCACCACTGCCACCACGGCTTTTTTGGGAGTGTGCTTCAGTATCATGAATGCATGCATGGCGTTCGTGGCACAGCTCTGGCCAAAAATGTAGGCAGGACTTGTGAACCACGTAGAATTACCCCTGTGTGTGGTGAGAGTGGGCTAAAAGTGACTGCTACATTTTTCGCCCAAAAGGGAGCAAGCTTACGTTAATTGATATAGGGTGTACAACGCGAGGAGTCAGAGGGGTTCCCAGAATAAGTATAAAATGGTATGTATCTCGGCAGGCTCGTAGGACATGCTTTTACGCGGCATTTACCATGTCAGCCTGTGCCGGTATAGGATAACGTATTTTGAAGCCGGTGTGGGGGGTTGGCATTCTACTACTCGTACATGTTTACACCAAGACGGTCGAAATTGTATGTTATGTATGTACGTTCATAGAGGCGCTAACGCTTATAAAAAGTGGTGAATTCCTTTCTGTGCCAGCGAGTAGAAGAGCGCTTAATGTATATATGTCTGCTTTTGCACTGACAGCCAAGAGAGGAATATTATCATGTTTTAGTATATGACGCCCACATGCCGTGTATCTTTCTTGTGAACGTGGGGCGACTTCGCTGCTAAAGAACGACTCTTGCGTTAGGCGACGCAAAGCGGGAAGCCACGGCATGGCGGGTTCGTCTAGTGGCCCAAGCTACTCCATTTACTTGTATAGTTTTAACGACGTATCATTAATTTTCCGCGTTCATGGTCCATTTTCACCGGGTTTAATTACAAAATCAGTTACTTCCCGAAGAAAGGAGTGAAAGTTTGTAAGTAGCACCGGGGTGACTTGCGATAACATGGCAAATTTCATCAATTAAAATTTTGGGTGTAACTGAATGTATGTTGTGGCCCTGTGCTGCTGTTGATATTATATTAACAAACGTACATTATTTTCCACTTGTCGTCGTAGACTGTGTTGGTGGAAGGAAAGGAAGACGAGAAATGAAGAGATTTTTCTACACACCATAAGGAAAGGAGCTTTTTTTTGCGATGCACCCACCAACTCACACCATCACACACATTGCTGCTCAACAAATAAGCCTTTTTCCATGTAGTAATGTTGGCGATGATGATGAAGATCGTCTCTGTTCTAAAGTTTGACCGGGTTCAAGGCAAAATTCGTTTTATGCACGGTTTGTCCGGGGAGGACACCCAAGTACAAGTACATATTTATCGTGTCGGACGGATATAGTAATGCTGTAATGATAGGACGTAGTAATAGAAGAGAAAAAAGGAACTGGGAAACTATGCGATGCGAGTAGTAGTATGAAGTGTTGCTTTGAATGAAATGAACCCACGGACTTGCTTGGATTATTATGGACGGATGGATAATTCTCTTGTAGTTGTAAGTTGTAAAAGAGCCGTCGTCACCACTCTAGCATCACCAAACATGCATTTATACATGTCTGTCTGTATTATTACGATGAACCACATTAAATATGGAGCTGCACCACCAGAAATCTTTTGCTGTTGAAATCACCAAAAGCCACATAATGCACGGCGGTGTAAAAAGGCGGATGCAAATTTGTAAAACAATACAACCTTTGGTTTGGAACCATCTTCTGCTTCTGATTGGGATAACTACTGGGGGTGGGGGTGGCTGTTAGACCGCTACTACATAGAATGGAATAAAAACCTAATTTGATCAGCTTGGTTGTTGTTGGATGGAATGGAAGTGACTTACTAAAGATGTATGTAGGTTACTTCTACATCATTCTTCTTCGGTATTGACAATGGTGAACACGAACGCACAGACAACAGAAAAATGCATTTATTTTAGAACAATAATATTGCCCGCCAAACTAGTAAAAGCGTGTAAAATGTTATAGGTGGCTCTTCATTCCAAAGAATATTATACGGTAGCGGTAGATATAATATAATATAATATGAGATATGGAACGGAACACCCAATGAATTGAAAATGAGACTTGAGATAGATGAAAAATGTAGAGCTCCTCTCTCCTCTCTTGCTCGTTCTAGCTTTAATAAGTTCAACTTTTAATGTTCTGCAGCCACCAAATATAATTACCGTTACAATTTTACGATGTGATGGATGGTCGTTTTTATCGTAGACTCGAATGAAGTTAGAGTGGAACAAGCGCTGCAGCCTGCAGATATGAAAGCGACAGGCGATATGCTACTTCTAATTTGTAGTTTTCTTGAACATTTGGCTAAACTTACTCTTGATTAAGTGGTGTAGCAGTCGTGTCGTAAGTGTACGTGGGTTTGTAGTATTTAATGCATTGCTTACACTACACATGACTACGGTTAGATAACGACAATGCTGTTGTATATAAGCGGTTCTGTGATTAATAACACAGTAATACGAAGGATTGTTTAGGAATACACACATGTAATCGATGCGATTCCATGATTCTATTATTCTCTACAATGAACTTAATACCCAATGGCATTTTCATTTCCACCTACCAATGCTTGTTATATTTATTTTTAGTACCATTGTTTCGGTCAAATGTAAATTATTTTTATTTGTATATGGCTGTTCTTAACTCAAACTATAGCAAGTTCAACGAACAAATGTACGCGTACGGCACGCAGGTTTTCTTTTTACCGACGAGTTGTGCCTGTGTGTGGTGGTGGTGTCGTAGTAGAAGTAGACAGCTTACATTGCTTCATCCGCAAAATGAATTCTTCCAAACTCCAGCACAGTACACATCGCATCAAGCACCACTGGGAGAAATGTTTTTTACTACATAATTTATTGGTTTGACGTACTTGTCAAAAGTTTGTATAATATGTAATTATGTACTGGTACGGCATATGCTCTTTCTTGCGCTGTACAAAGGTTGAAATTTTGTTCAGCAAGAGAAATTTTGCGCCAACCGCACACTGACATGTGTGAAGACAGATATTTCATTTTGTCTCATGTGTCCCATTGGCTATTAAAATCTGAAGGTGTTGCGCTGCCAGTGATTGACATAAAAACAGAAAATGGAGAATATTTAATTTCGTTCGATTTAAATAGAATTTAGTAAATAAATAATCTCAATACTAAAAATATAATTATTCCGACAAACGTAGCCCTACAAATATAAATATGATCGGTAACAGTTTGTGGAATCATAGAATGTGAACTGTGAACTTAAAAATAAAACTACCAAACTGACATACTTGGTGTGGATATATGTATAAATATATGCGAATGACTTGTGAGCAAATGGAACTGAGAGCCGAGGCAGGGCAGTGACACAAAAGCAGAAATGAAAATGAATGAAATCGTTATTTACGTGACCATCTGAACTGAAGATAATTATGTCGCTGAAAACAGCAAAAATGGCTTCACAATAATCACTTGTAGTTATGCTGATTCCACATACTAGGTGGTAAGCGTACCCCGATAAAATTGTATGACGATGAATGAAAATTAAGAATAGGCAGCAATTAGAAACTGATACCGTAAACCGTGACATCATTCGATTCCTCGTAAAATTCCTGTCTACCGGGGAAAGTGGATGAACGGATAAAGTATTACCTCTATTATTATTTTGTAAAACACAACCCAAAAGAAGTATGAATGAGAAGCGTTGTGGCGGACAAACGAAAATTCTTATTTCATTGCAAAATTTGCTATTGGGCAACCAAGCTCATTTTATTTAGGCACATCCTATGTGACTACATAATTTTCCTGCATCATATTCGGCCGTCAGCACGATAACTCTTGAAGGGAAAGGAATTTTAAAATTCTGTTTTCCGAAAACAATTTTCGCCAATCGATGGGTATGGTCAATAGCTTGGATGAGCTCGAAGAGCTTGGCATTTGGGGTCAAACCTTGGAGATAGTTTGGATTTTAACGCCATATAGATGTGCCTACTTGACAGTTTACCAGACTTTTATTTGTAATTGTAACAAGAACGAGAGAGCCAACTAAACGTGGGTGTTCTTTTTTGTTAAACCTACAGTCTTAAGTTTGTTTTAAACATCGAATACATTCCTACTAACTATTATAGGTTGTTTTAATTTGTTACTTAATATTCTACAGAGACGGTTTACAACACAGTGGCCTGAGACCACCATTTTAAGCATTGCATTGCATCAACGTAAATGTACTGTTTGCTCTGATTTTTATGCTACAAATGGTGAGATATTTTGTTCATGAGTTCATTCATTCGCGAGTGAATGAGTGATTTCTTCATTCAGTGAGCGTGTTCTAGTATTTTACGTACAGGAAGCAGGTCATTGATTCAATGCCACCACGCAGATAATCGTCACTTCGCATCAGGGAGGTGGTGGTCAACTTATTATCTTCAGTATTTAAGGCACTCGTTTTGCGTACACAATACAGACAATAAAAAGTCGTGAACAGCAAGAAAGCATAAGAAAGAAACATTTTCGTCATGTAATGTTTCTGAAATGTGTAGTAATGTGTGATCGTTATGATGTCTTGCATACTGTACTGTTGGGTGCCGTGTTAGTGGTGGAATAGTATGGAATGATGTGTACTTGTTGAGAATTCTAAGCAATACATTTTGCCTCTCTTCAGTTTTGGAGTGCCTAGGTTTACAGCCATGCTGTAAGTACTATGTAAATAGTAAATACATAGAATGTATGTCGCGTGTACTTGTTTTACTATTAAACGCATCAACTTGTTTTACTATTAAAATTGGCATTATTACCTAAATGACAGTCTCTCGCTCGGGATGTCAGACAGTCACTATGAAATATGAAAAATTCATACACATGCAAAAATTAAGAAAGCATTCATAATCACATTCTTGTTGGTTAGTACTCCTGTGTGGAACATGTCAGCTCGATGGTGGTGGCAATGTATTATTCATCTCATTCCCAATTCATAACGAAACGGGATTGATAACGGTGCGTGAACATTGAGTACATATCTATGTGTACCAAAACCAGAAGGAGCTTTTTTGTAACATAAAAATGCAACGAGGTACCTAATTTTTGCTGTGTCTCTCAAACAGAACACATACCAGGTTTTATGAAGCACGATTAAAAAACAGATAGAGTTAATTTGGCTTATCTGGAGCATATGCTGTGACAGTGTAGTAGACGCGCGTGCGCGTGTCAGTAATTAAGCGAAAAAAGTATGCACAAATGAGTTACTAGCTTTGTATCATTTATATCCATACAAAAGCGAACTAACGGCCACCACGCTGAAATCAAAAATGATTTTCAAGATGCTCTGCAACAAGTTTTTGCTATTTATAACAATTAGATTTTCGATATGCACACAATGTCAAGCTCAACATCTTCACGACTTCACACTTCGCTTTTAATTGAGTTTGGTATCGTTCTACGTTGATGTGTTGACTGGAGGTATGTCTCACCGATGCTGATATAATGTTTCATTCTGCACTACTATCCATCATTATCGTCTTGTTACTAATTATTCAATATGAAACGATACAACGCATAAGGCTTGGCCTACTCGTCGTGATGAGTGACGTATTGCGTTATCAGTTACACACAAAACACGTGATCTTCATAAAATTCATGTACATACATGAAGTTTCATTTCTTACTCAACTAACTCAACAAAAGCTGTAGCATCTTATTTGGCTATGGCAGTAGCAGCATTGGTGTGTAGTATTTGTCTTCTTTGACACGAAGACGGGGTGCTGTTGTCTGAAACTCCGAAAATTTTGATTGAAATGGGTATGCCGTCTCTTCACTAGACCAGAAAGGGAGAAACCATAATAACTGTATATTAGTTCATTAGCTCTGTTGATTTGTTGTTCTACTTTGGCTGAAAATGGAAAAATTAGCAGTGTCTCGTTTTGTTGACATGAAATACAATCCTTCTGCAGCTCAAGATCTTTCTGTCAGTGTTTG
>JAHZNB010007672.1:0-19230 GCA_027744295.1 Callyntrura guangdongensis | reverse complement strand
TTGAAATTCAATTCTAATTTGTTCGTTCAGAGTAACAAGAATACAAATGCAATTTTAAAAATGCAAATTTAATTTCAAATTTGATTCAAATTCAAAATACAACAGACTCTGTACAGGCCTTTACGCCTGACCTATATATATATATACGTAAACTGTTTTCATCAAAACCACTTACCCATGTTTATTTCGAACCTGCCACCAATGCTCTTGAGTATCATCAACAATCTCGTACTCTTCACTCTTTATAATAAAAAAAACCATTACGGAAAACTTCCACATAGTTTAATACTAAATATTGAATTTCAATAGACCAAGTACCTTTTCCAACGAAAGATCACCTGGCTCAATGGCAGTGAAAGGATACAATGCAACCACGACATGTCGTCGAGATATCTCGCCAACAGAAAACTCAGACGAATCTTAAAAACATTAAACAATAACTATGAACTTTGTTTGTCTAACGAAACAACTTAAAATGTGCATAATAGGATTTCGTAAAATTAATACTAGCTGTAAATATGAGAGTGAACATAAAAACTTACTCATTGGATAACTATACCGCTGCACTTAAATACCGCTTCAAAATTAAGCTTCGTCTTTATCAAATGTATGTTAACAACTTCGCAACCAATATTAGTAGTAGAGAGTGACTGTCTAAATGTAAATGCAACTGCAACAATTCAAATTGCATAAATGTAAAGTCAAGTCACAAGTAAAATTCTGTAACTAAAACGAGAATAGTCTAATACAATGACTATTTTCCTTACAGTTTTACTTTGTAATCTCGACGAAAGTAAAAACAGTTTTAGTTGCTGCCAGCAGCATTAGCTCAACATTTTCGACGTCTACGTAATCTCCACACGGTTAGCCCATCAGAAAATTTCACGTTGGGGAATTTGCAATCCTATTCAAAAAACCAAATCACAAACAGTTAGATAATGTAAAACACTATATTCGTTATAAAATCAGCAATTTACAATCATACGTTTTGCTTACCTGTACTTGGACACCTAAACGGGCATTTTAATAATGCCCCTATCGTTAAGTTTTTTCAGATTCCATTTCAATTATACTTCATTATTTACTAGCAGAAGTTCAAAAGTAGGTCAAAATAAACTAAATATTTCAGGGATTCATCACAATAGTAAAATCACAAATGTTAGACGCATTAACTAAATCACAGCGAAAATCGACAATTACAGCATTTAATGGAATCTCAAAAATTACCAACTCCACTCAGCTCTTGGAGGGATTTTAAGTTTACACTGATTCACGTTCATGTCGAAAGACTCCATAATAACTCTACTCAATTTTTTAAAAGGGATTAAAGATTCGTGATATACTTTCACTTGACTGTGCTCTGCCGTTGACCGTGTAATGACTCGATTCAACAGCAGATATTATAACTACCAACATCAAACCATTTTTCTAATTTTCAATCATCTGTGCCAAGCCTTTGGGAAAAGCACACATATAAGTTTAGCTAATTAAGCAATTGTATAGGCAATGACTATGAACTACTGGAATGTTAAAGTGCACCACACTGACCATTAATATGATCCCATCCATTGTCAACAATAGTTCTGTCGTCAAAAAATATTAACGATTCACGCTAAATCTTAAATAGGAGGCAGAATCATCATTCGTGATTCGACCCTTGTTTGTGTAACCCCACCACCACCCACCCACTTTTATCAACTTGCCACCACTTAACAAAAGGCAAATGACAGTCACACAGAAGTCGTTATACACAAGACACTTCCTGATTTCAGTGCCAACTTACGGCATCCTCGGCTCACGGAAAAGTACTTACATTACTTTACTTTGTACTTATAATTCCAAAACTTGAAAACACCAATAACAAACTGACAAATGAAATTTCTGTAAAACTGATCAGTTTCAAATGTCAAAAGATATCCCTATCTAAAACACAATATAGGAATTTTACATAACAGTCAACACTACTGACTGTCAGCTAAGTCAGCTACCAAATTATTCTACACGTTATACCCATGAACAAATTAACTTTGTTTTAACACTTAATTTTGTAGAGATATGAGTATGCGCATTACTATAATTAAATATATTTTGCTATGATCTTGTTCCATAATAATAATAATTATCTAAAATCTAATTTTCACTGACCGTTGTTATCCTAGCAAAATGTACTTGCTATTGTTGCGAAATCGCTTTCGTCGTATCGTATACACCTTACTATTATTTTACGTTTCGTCCCTATATATCATATCGTCAACCAACATCAGCAGCAAACCAATCTGCAGACAGATATAGTAGGTATGTATTGTTATATGATGGGACGTGCTAGCGATTGTTGTTGTTGCAGTAATGCAGGTGATGCAAGCATTGTGTTATTATAGCAACAACAACACCAGTAGTAGTACTCCTGCTTTGCAGACAGAAGAAGACGCACACACGCATCATCACAGAAGAATTAGAAAATCACACCAAGCAAGGAACAACAATAGCAGCAGCAGGAGCAGAGGAAACCTACCTACCTAAATAGCGAAAGATTTTAATAATAACAACAACAAATAAGACAAGAAAAACCACAATAATGTAGTAACCCTATATTGACATGCTGTTAAAAGATTGCGGGCATTGATGTGACACCACCCATGTTGAACACTCGATGTTTCAAAAAATCTTCATAGTATAAATGCATGCCAGTATAAACACCATCAATATACTAGCAAATGCACACATCATCTTACGAACTAGACAGGTGTGCTGTAGTTGAAGATTGGATGAAGGGGAAATTGTCTTATGTTGTGAGAGAGAATAGTTGAATACAACTTCAGCTTGAGCTAGCTGGACTTTCGGATGGAATAAAAACGAACATGGGTACTGGGACAGATTTAGACAGCAGCAAAGAGGTAGCGCTTATTGTCTGCGCTATCTTTCCATTCCTATCCATTTAAAGTAGTAACAAGCATTGTGGGAATTCAGGATAGTAAACGATGATTCATCTTGCTGATCATGTTGTGTCTTATACCATTTGAACGAACTTGGTGTAAGGAAGTAGCACTGATCTCTTTAGTTTATGATAATCCCAAATTTGATATGCCAAATCGAGCTAAAATAAAGGTTGATCTCGGACTACTGCTTGCATGAATAATTGTTTTGCAATGCAATTCAAAAAGCTTTATCCAATACAAAAATGTTTCAGTAATATAGATTGACAGGAACTTTGACATTGACATAAATCCAATTTTCAAGCTGTAGAATAATTATAAAACGGCATCACCCACATTTCTATTGCGGTTTGTTGAAAATTTCCCTAGAATATAAAACCTCATGAAACAATTATTTATAGTAACATCAGTATGTAGCTTAAATGACACTGGAAACCAATCGAGTTATCAAATAAAGTAATGTGAATAAAATAATTACCTAAC
Source organism: Callyntrura guangdongensis (assembly GCA_027744295.1). Classification (NCBI taxonomy): domain Eukaryota; kingdom Metazoa; phylum Arthropoda; class Collembola; order Entomobryomorpha; family Paronellidae; genus Callyntrura; species Callyntrura guangdongensis. Next base: position 15,814 of record JAHZNB010007672.1, on the reverse strand, counting down.
AGGTTTATTACTCCGAAAAATCGCGTTAGTTATGTACCACAACTAGATATGAAATCATAGTAGGGTTATTATTGTAACGTTTAATCCCTGTGCACGAATCTTTTAATAGGAGTTAAACATTTGTATCGTAATCACAGGGATTAATCCCTGTGAGCGAATCAATTAAAAGGGATTAAACAGGGCGACGGAGGAAATTATAATATAGGGGGATAATGATCAGTGAAAGACCTTTCGAATAATATATGATATATGTAAACTGCGATGAAAATATGTTGAAATCGTAACGGTTTTAAACGGTTTACATTAACTTCTGTCAGTTTTATCCAATGTATGATGCTTGGTCAGTAATCAGTAGGCCAGGACACGGGTAATCGCTTGGGGTGAAAGCAGAATTCCGAAAATCGAAAATGTTTAGGAGTTATCAGGGCGACGACGGCGACGGCAGGACAGACACGGTTGAGCAAATCCAACAAGTACTCCTGTCGATTCTCTCCGGCTACCAAATTAACAACCAGCGATGATGGTAAAATCAGTGAAAAAGGTACCCGACTAGAATTATCAGTGTTTACCGTCATTTCTGTCATTATTACGAAATAAATGTTAAAGCCCTGATCATTGCGCGTCTTATACCGAAGCCACAATTGAAATCAAAGCTACCGTTCCAGAGTTATAGGCGAAACAATTTTACTTTGAAATTTGGATGCCACATTTGGGTCACAATAGGTCAACTAATCTGGGTCAAACATGGCACAACGTATAACTATCAGCTATCAAGTAAGGGGCGACGGCCGGACAGACATGGGTGTACGAACTCAATATGAACTCCGGTCGATTCTCTCCCGTCTACCTAATAAACGAAATCGTTTAAAAGACACTTATCGAATCGTAGTATACGTGTATAAATTTTTATACCAAAACACACTAAGGTCTTTAAACTCACGTACCAGAGTGCACGGCTAAATTCTAAAACAAATGGTTAACCAGATCATTAAATCCATAGTTATGGTTTGATATAGACGTTCCTAAAATACACGACGACGGTCTTTCCTGAAGTTAGTTCTTAGTTGGTCCCATTGTAGTCGTGGCTTAATTATTAAATCTGTCTGTCAGAAGTGTTTTTATTTGACATGTGAGTGTTGTGCGACAAATCATTTCACTTAGGTACCCATGGTTTCTGTCGATATAACGTTCAAATGTGGCCGTGCAGTGTGCACCAACATTCCAGTAGTAACATGAAATGTTAACTGTGGCGATTTTTTGTCTTCCAGTATTGCGACAATCAGCAACAGCACATGTCGACGGCATCTTACGTATATATAACAGCTTTAAAACAATTATATTTTGGCAAAAATAACTTTAATTATATTATAGTTATATTATAAGTAAATATTAGGATTTATTTGTAATAGAGATGACTGTCTTTGTCAAGTCCAGTTATATATTTGTGACGATGATTTACTACAGTATACAACATACAGTCATCTGACGAGAGTACTCGTGTGACGTCACACGTTTGTATACCTATGAAATTTCAAGTTGAGAACCGCAGGTTGGCTTAGAAGAGGGCAAGGCAGAGTAAAAACAAGCCTAAAAATAATGTCCGGGTGGACGGACTTACAGACTTGCTATTGCGTATGTTAAATACAGAAAATGGAAGCAATATTTCGCAGTATTATATTGCAGAGAAACAAATAGAGCGTTAAAGCACTTAAAGCATTATTCTCAAATTTTATATTTGTATCCATCTTAATTGATCCAAGATGGATAGTTAACCCAAAAATATCTTTTTCTAAGTTATTAATATTAAAACGCCTATTACGCTGCAAATAAATGCTACGACAATAATTTTTGTTCTAATTTGTTAAGTTACTTAAAAAACAAAAGTCTGCGTGTTTGGTAGCTTTCAGTTGTTTCAGTTGTTGTTGCTAGTTTCAAATATTTTAAAGCCCAGTCCAGCATATTTGACTTAAGGAAAAGGAAAAATGCCACATAATAGGTAAATTAGAGTTCGTAACGAAAAAATCGGAAATTTGGATTTTTACTTTCGGAAAATTCATGTTTTACAGCATATTTTATTTAAAATTACGATAAATATAAAAGCATTTAAAAGGACTTTCAAGAAATCGTAAAACCATTTTCAGAATGCAAATTAAAGCATTTCATTTGTTTCTCTGAACAAAATCGTTTCTGCTCCCTACAGTAGTAGTAAGTTAGTAAGAGTAACAACGACTAACCAGACGACTGACGACCACAGACAGACAGAGAAAAAGAACACATGAACTCATCTGCCTGTTGTATCTCTTCTTGACTGTTTCATCGTATAAGTAAACTCTTTTTTACCAAATGTCTGTCTGCTCTGCTGCCGCTCCTGTTTCGTATTCCTAAGAAAATATACAGTTTTGTTGTGCTTTTGCTTCGTAGTTCCTGTGTTATAGTTTGCACCATTCCTGCCTTTTACAATTCGGTATGTTATATCATAATAAACAGTAATAACCAAATAACCACTTAAAACGAACGCTCTGTTTCTTGCTGTATGTTGCTTTTTCCTACTAAATTTTTTTTCTCGCTCAGAGTATCTTAAATTTTAGTCTATGTATGTTTGTACAATATGAATGTTCAAAAGGGCTGTGGTAAATGCTAATTTCGGGAATGTTCAATTTTCTGTCAATTGAGTACACGAAGTAAGTATCAGTATTAGCAGTGGAAATGATAGTAGAAGAGACGTAAATGGTATAATGTAATGGTAACAAGTAACGTTGACCATAGAAACAGATAGGAAGAACGAAAGGATTCTTCTGTTGTTGCCGTTGCCTGTTTATTTAGTCATCATCATCAGGCAGGCCTCAGGACAACAGAAGGAATACAAGTATGCAAAAAGAATACATTCTTGTTTTTATGACGAAGAAATACTGAAGTAATCAAATCACCAGCCACTGCAATCGCGAAATTAATAATCAACAGCATTTGACCAGCAAGCAAAGCAGCATATATCACCATCAACACCAGTCCTCCAGTCCAGATCTAGCTTTGGCAATTTAGCAATAATAATAATAATAATAATAACAGTGATTGGTTGGTCGTCATTTGTCATATCGTAGTAAAATTACAGATATTATAGAGGTAAATGGCAATGATGCGAAGAAATCTGAACAATATTTCAGCAAGAATGTGCACACCAGAAATTACAGTTCAAATGTCACTATTCGTGACACGAATTTTCAGAAAGGAAGTGGCGTAGTCAAAAGTTTTGGTGGTAGCTAAGTTTTTAATAATTGTAGGAAGATTGCTGACTACTAAAAGGAATTTAGTTGTTAGGCTATATATAACACCGAGATGGAACAACTTTGGAAGACGAAGTTGTAGCAAATCTGTAGAACTGGTTGATAAATTAAATATATTAAATGTCCCTTGTTGATGAAAAAATACCCTACACGAGAAACGGCAGTGGTAACATATTTGGTAGGCGAGGATTTTGGTGGAGAAGGTTTAGGTACTTCGATTAACAGCCACCAGACGTACAGAAAAAACAGGTGAGCGTTGAGCAAAGATCTCTGTGACATGAGGTGTGGGGGATTAGTACCACTATGGGAAAATATCAGATACAGTTTTGACATGCTTTCGAGCTTTCGTAGAAAACTAACCTCAAACGTAACAATATTAATTAAAGCAGTGCGACAGCATGTCACACAAAGGAGTTTGGTGTTTCCGCTTGCATAGGCTTCTGTCATTAAAACAGATTTTAATGAATGATACTGGTTATTTTTTTCACTAGCCCAAGATGAACGCAAAACTGGAACAGTACATGAGACTCGCCGACTACTTTGTAGTTGTGGGGTATCGTGAGGACTCTCAGAAAGCAGATATAGGATGTGGGATAGTTTTGCAGCGTTTTCCAGTTCGTGACTGGGATGATATACCTTTTATTTCTGAAATTGAGTTATTCTGTCAACCTCAAGGGTGGCGGCTTGCCTTGGAAAGTGAAGAACCAAAATATTTTGTTTCTGTACTGACCGATATGATTGGGAACCGTTTCTACTGTGCATGTCTCAGTTTTCACGAGCCCATAAAACTGGCACCTTCGAAACCAGTGGATGAGCAGGAAGAAGGCTTTGAAGATGCTACAGAATCATATTCGCCGATCCGCCAATCGCCATCCAGTACGACTAGTTCCAGTCCTACGTCAGCTACTCATCATCTAGTTATGTATGCACCCAAGTGCTTGGTAATTATGTCACGGCTCTATCAAATTGAAACGTTTCGTCAGTGCCTTGGCACAATTTACACCGCATATTCTGAGAGTCTGAGTGTGAACTTGGAGCACCTTGTCGGAAATTTGTTAGGACATGTGCATATTCCACTGTGCGGGGGTCAACAAGTTCGCTTCAGTCTTGGTGGGGGTGACAGACAAGCACTACAAATGCCTTTGGTATCTTCAATTCCTGTGTCCAATAGTGTTGTATCCCAATTATTCCATCAGTTGGGAGTGAATAACGTACTTACGCTATTTTGTGCTGTGATGACTGAACAGAAAATATTATTTCACTCATCTTGCGTTAATCGACTGACGGATGCGTGCCACGCCCTCACGTGCCTTATGTTTCCATTTCGATACTCACATGTATATGTGCCGATTTTACCTTCATCAATCACAGAAGTGGCTTGTTCTCCGACTCCTTTCATCATTGGAGTTCTTTCATCAGCGCGTCACCGGTTACACGAATGTACTGATTTGATGGATGTGATAGTAGCGGATTTGGATGGCGGTTCTATAGCCGTACCGGATGAAATTAGTATACCAACTTTACCTTTCACGTTATGGTCCCAAATGCAAGAGCAGCTGTCCATGGTATTGCATCCCGAACTTGCTTCAGCAGATTTTGCCTTTCCTCCGCTTGTGATTAAATGTTCGAGCCCATGTCAAATGGATAAAGAAATTCGAGCTGTATTCCTTCGCATGTTTGCTCAACTCTTCCAGGGTTATCGAAATTGCTTAATAATTATCCGTATTCATCCGAAACCCTTCATAACCTTTCACAAAGCTAAATTTCTCGGCAAGCGGGGATTGTGCGACAACGAGTTTGTGAACAAACTATTAGAGTGCATGGTATTTAATCAGTTTATATCCGAGAGGGGTCACCCGTGGCGTCCTTGTGATGTTTGGGATGACCTGCATAATCAACTTGGTGAACAATTAAAGCAAGAGATGGAGGACCCTAAGCTGACTCTTTTGCACATTCAAGAACTTGCATTTCTTCTCCTTCAAAATGAAAACCCCAGCCCCACGCCATATGTACCAAAAATCATCAAACCTCCTGATGGAGCCCACCTACGTATTCATTCACCTGTATTTCCTCAACTAGAACCATCAACTGTGAATCATATAATCAAAGAAGGAGTTTCAAAACACACAAGTGCATCACAAAGTAGTGTTCGTTACCCTCCTGGTGTATCTAAAGTTATACACCCGCGACTAGTGCCTATGGGACCTAAAACCGTTGGTTTATTGGACTCGCGTCAAGTGCAATTGGTAGATAATTCAAATAGCAGCGTACTCAGGAATGAATAATAATCAACTACCATCTACCACCAGCAGATTAAGTGCTTCTGAACATTTTCACTCTCCAGCTTCATCAGCATCCATAAGAAGTTGTAGTACCAGCAATCTTCACAATAACAATTCAGCTACTACAGCAAACACGAATAATCTTTTGAATAATAATATGGTGAAATTGAAGAACATTGAACACAGTTCAATTACTCCAAGAAATTCAATTAATGGTACCATACCCAACAACAATCTGTATTATCCTGATCCAGCCACATCCTCTCCTTCCCTTGGTGGAATACACGACCCTTCTAGTGAAAATTCTGGTTATCCCAGTGGAACTGGAAATACACCTACACGACCCCCATTTCGAACCAGCTTGTCCGTTATAGAACGGAGGGACAGCGCTGACCGAGATCATTTTGAGAGACATGAAAAGACTTACTCGTATGTTCCGCTTGGTCCGCCACCACCAGTGCCTCACTCTGAACCTACAACACCATTACCACCACCCCAGCGTCAACCTACTGAATATTCAGCGTTAGAAATAGCGGCAGAACAATTTCGAGTGTCAACTGGCATGAGTCAAGATAAGTTGAAGTCGAATGTTTCCATTGAAGAATCCACTATTGTTGCCCAAGCCGTTCATTTCATTAGTCGAATGACTTATATGCTGGTTCCGTTGGATACACCCACTCGTCGACATCAAGACCGCTCTCACGGCCACCATGGGCAAGATGAAGAACGATCTAGTAATATCACTAGTATGGCAGAAAGTGATAGTATTGGAGGAGAATCAGGATTTGAGGACCATGATGCATACGCTGAGGCCGGTGCACCTGTTAAGCGCTTCATTGTTCGATTTATTGACAAAGTGTGTACAGAAGGAGGGGTTACCGAAGAGTACATACGGAGAACCCATACGTTTGTAAGTACATGTGTCGACATGCATCTCGAAGAATGCGAAAACGTTTATAAGGAGACAAAGCGACTACCTCCTGTACAGAAACCAAAAATCCCAACTCCAATTTTTGTACCTGGAGAGCAGATGGTGATGGACAGTTTGCGTGTGTATTTGCTGCCGGATGAAAGAGAAGATGCCCTTGGTGGCCCAGTGATTTTACCTGCAGAAGGTGCCTTGTTTTTCACTAACTACAGACTTATATTCCGTGGCACCCCCTGTGATCCATATGCTTGCGAACAACAAGTTGTACGCTCATTTCCGGTGAGCTCCCTAACGAAAGAGAAAAGAATCACGGTACAGTACCTGGCACACTTGGATCAGCTTCTACAAGAAGGTTTGCAACTACGCTCGGCAACCTTTCAGTTAATGAAGCTTGCATTCGATGAAGAAGTTAGCAGTGAAAGCATTGACACTTTCAGGAAACTTCTTCACAAATACAGACATCCGAACGATATATTCCATTACTTTGCCTTCGTTGGACAACTGTACAATACGATAACTCCATTGAGTACAGTAAAAGACAAAAGCACCACAATAAAGGGATTTACAAAGAAAGCCATTCTAATTACTGCAAAGAAAGCAGGAATAAAAACTAAACACTCAAAGAGGCAGAAGTATGTGCTAAGAACGTGGGTTCAAGGCACCAGCGGTGCTGGGACTTTGCCTGCTAACACCAAATATTTGGGCGGTATTCCGACTTCCCCAAATAAACTGAGCCCACCTTCAAGAGGTGTAGACAATCTTGATGGGGATGACCAGTCCTTATCAGAGGAAGATTTCCCACCTCCCAGTGTTGCCTGTCTGCATCACAGCGTAGCAAACGATTCCAAAAGTATGGAAAGAATGATGGAACGGACTTATTACAAAGATTGGAAGCGAATTGGATTAGGCATTTTACTACCCAAATCCGCAAGTTCATCTGCGTCGACCATTTTGCAGAAAGCAGAATCATTTAGGATTTCTTTTGCAAACGCAACGTATGCTATGTGCAGGTCCTACCCCGCTCTTGTGGTTGTTCCAAATGTTATCACTGATGAAAGCATTAAGAAAGTGGCCCGGTGCTATCGTAGTGGTCGTTTCCCCGTAATCACATGGAGACACCCTCGAACAAGAGCTCTACTTATCCGAGGCGCAGCGTTTAATAATAAGGGCTTGATGTCCTTTTTAAAGGGTCATCCTCATACCGCAGGTGCTGGTGTCACGGATGCAACCGCACATGTGGAGCATGAAAACTTCTTAAGGGCACTGGTTAATGCAACCCCGTTAGGAGTTGTAAAGCCAGGACTTGGGGCCAGAAATTTCAGCGACAGCACCCTAAGTTTGGACTCAGTTTATACTGGAACCGCCGGACAATCATTAGTATCACACATGCATGGAGAAACAAAAATAACACCTGAAGTCGGACGAAAAAATAATCCATTCATGAAAGCCATGAATACTCTGAGGTACAACACCGGGTAAGTGAGCGTTTTGTGCAAGGATCATCTCATCCACCCTTCTTCTCTAATTTTCTGTTACACTGACACTAAATTATGATTCTGTACCACTGCACGGTAAAAGTTTACAATTAAGTGCCACATCTGTTGCATGAAAATTCCTCTACATGCTAACTTATTTTTTGTAACATGTATTGAATGAATGCGTTATATTCACATCAAACTGACTGCAATTTGCTATTCAAAAATTAGTTGCCTTACAACACCCCCTTTTTTATTTATCTTTATTCTCAAAGCATTCTTGACGCAGATACTGAACTAGTTATCTAAACGTTTAATTTACAATGTAATCAACTTAGTTACCTCCTTGTTAATAATATGCAATTTGTAATATTGTGAAACCTGCTTGTGCTTATGTAGTTTTTGGGTTAAGCACTAACTTAATATGGATATTTTTCCCAAATAGGCTAATTTATCGTTTTGTGAAAAGCCCAATTCGTCATTTACGCCGAAATGGATTAATTTATTCTAGTGTAAAGTATTCAAAATGTTAATTTGTCTCATTTTTACATGCATAATCGAAATCGATAAACGTCTTACTCAATTAATATCTTTTAATAACTTAAAAAAATTGTTTTATACTGTAATATAGTTAGTCACTGTACTGACTGTACCCAGTGTTGGTAACTTTTTATTATTTTCTTAAATGGGTTTCGATTTACAAATGCATAACCTTTTTCCGGCTGTCTGTATAAAAAGGAGGAATAAATTTATCCTCTTTGTAGATAAATTAACCCGTTAGTAAATTTCTCATGAATAACTTAATCTACTTCAGATTAAGCATTGATAATAACTGAAGCTTACAAACTAATATTCATATATGCATAATATGCATAGTTTAACCAGGATATCTTCCGAATGAATCCACTGGCGTAATTTAATTTAAAACAAATTAGTTGTCTTTTTTTATTAAAAAACGTTATTGCTTACCTTTGCTACTGCACTTAGCTTGCTCGGAAGCAACCCAAATACAGAAATTTGGCTTTAAGATAATAGTAACTAGTATTTCCCTATGTAGAAATTGTTTTGTCGAATTAAATACTCCGAGACCGATCCGGATTACTTCGAACAAATACTTACTGTGAAATTCCAGAAATTTTTGTTTTTAATTATTTGTTTCCAGTTTCCCCCAAGGTTTTTGACGGTTAATTATGGTCTACTTGTTTTAAATTTAAAGCAACTTATAATTGCAGTTTACAATCAACAATGTCAAAAACAAAACATTAATTTCCCACTTTCCCATAAATCAGATTAAGAAAAATAGAGAAGAGCTGGTGGATATATCGGTCATGTTCTTGCCGTTGCGCCTCACTCGCCACGCATTAATATTATAATACTTAGCACTACTTGTATTAATTGCTCTGATTACTTACTGCAACGTCCTTCTCGTTAATTAGCGGAATGATTTTTTATGCATGGTTTGTTTGTTATCTGGATTTTTTAATTAATAAATATAGGACTAGTGGCGGTAAAGGAATAAAAAACTACACCAATTGGTCTGCAGCGACTCGTACTAGGAAGAGTGTTTCAACCTCCAATCATGCCATGCCTATTTACACTAATGTGTCACAAAATACAACAGAAAAAGAGTGCGGCTATGATGGAATAACCCGTATTCATAAAGCTGCACTTTACATATTTGGTGAAAAATCTCAAATTAAAGGAATTAAGCCGGAGGGCAACTCTAAAATTGAATACGTTCCAGTGGAATTCCCAGACGTTCGTCATACTCGCACTGCATTTAAAAAGTTAATGCGAGCGTGTCTTCCCAGCAGCTCTGGAACTGATCCTGAAATGTGTTTCTGGAGGGCAGTAGAAAACTCAGATTGGTTAAATCAGCTATCTTCAATCATGCAGCTGACTGCTGCAACAGTGGATCTCATTGATGAAGGTGCATCTGTTATGTTCTGTCTGGAGGATGGGTCTGATATTACTACTCAAGTGGTTGCACTTGCCCAAATATGTCTGGATCCTCACTATCGCACAATCGAGGGCTTTCAAACTCTTGTCGAAAAAGAGTGGCTTGGTTTTGGACATCGCTTTGCTCATAGAAACAACATGACAGGGAGTGAAGGACCATCATCAAATCCTGGATTTGCTCCAATTTTCTTTCAGTTTCTTGACATTGTTCATCAGTTACTTGTCCAGTTCCCTCTGTCATTTGAGTTCAATGACTTTTACCTTAAATTTTTGGCTTATCATTCCGTGTCGGCCCGGTTTCGTACTTTTCTTGCAGACAATGAATTGGAGCGAGTAGAATACGGATTCATGGCTGTAGATGACAAGAGGAGTTCACTTCCAAGACATTATAAAGGCGTCGATGTGTGTTCAGATGATGAAAGCCATTATTTATGCTTATCGCCTGCTGCAACTAAGTTAATTCCTAATGTAAACTCACATCAGCAGTACTGTGGACTGTCGGTATGGGAGTATGTAGAGCGACATCATGCTCGGTCCCCAATTTTTTACAATTTTAAGTACGATCGCGGTGGAATTGCCCAAGTAAGTGACATATTTTCATATCATGTACATGATTTACAATTTCAATGCTAAAACATATATATCATGCATGCATACAGATTCTTCGACCCGTACGACACGTTTCTGCGTTGGAGCTATGGGACTTTTACACCAGTGAACATCTCGGCAGTGGTCCTTCGTATGACCTAGAAACTATGCAAGGAGATGTTGCAGGCGATGAGGAGCAGATACCAGAAATCCAAAAGGACAATCGTCAATGTGTTATGGCAGGATACGATATTGTAGATAATCACATTCCAAGTGCTTTCACAAACTATCTGAACAAATTTCACCAAGTTGAAGTAGAAAAGGGATTACTCCCCCAAAAATGGAAACAAGTTTGGGAAAAATTGGACACTCCTCCAGAAGAGGAAGGTTCCCTTTGTCGAGAACCATCCTTTACTCTACAACACGTACGATCACTCAGTCGCTCTCTACATAAGAAGTCGACCCTAGACATTCTTGTTAGGGGCAAGCTAGTAAGATCAACAGATATGTCCGGTGTATACAATCATTCCCACAGATTTGACAAACACACCTTTACAACCCTTACCAACTGTGATATATGCTCCGTAATGCTCCTTGGCAAGGTATGACATGTTATATTTTAATATGTTGCTGTGCGGACGTTCTTTATGGTAGATTATTTTACTATCATGATATCTTGTATGAGATAAAGTCCTACGGAATGGTTAATTACAATTTTTAAATTTTAGACCGGGTTAAGGTGCGTCGAATGTGGAGCCAAGTGCCATGAAAAATGTGCTGATAGTTTACCAAAATGTGGAGCCAAGTTTCCTAAACCTAGTAATGATCACCTTGCAACACCAAACTCTGGCCAAGGCAATACACTAGATAATGCTTCCGTTTCATCAAGTAATACTTTTACTTCATCTTAATTAAAATATGTAGATAATGGAATGAAAATAAAAATGACCGTCTAATTTATGTAATGCAGATACTCCTTCATTGCAAGCAAATCAAAATTACTACAACCAGTTCCAATCCACAATTGCTGAAAATAGAACACACGAAGGATATCTCTACAAACGTGGTGCTTTATTGAAAGGTTGGAAACAACGATGGTTTGTGCTTGACTCAATTAAACATCAACTACGATATTATGATGCAATGGAAGATTCACATTCGAAAGGATTCATAGGTACTTAAAAAAGCATTCGGCTGTATTACCAAAACTAATACCTTGTAAATGATACCGTGAACGTTAATTTCATTGTAGAACTTTCGGAAGTTGTAAGCGTTGCACCAGCCGTACCTACACAAGGTGCTCCCAAAAAAGTTGATGACAAAGCATTTTTCGATGTAAGTTTTGTTTCAAGTTTAGTATTGCTTTTTGAAAGCGTGTTTTCACTCTTTAAAGACTAGTCCTATATTTTCATTTTTCTGAAATATTTTTATAGATTCGAACGACTAAAAGGACATACAACTTTTGTGCTAGCGATGCCGCAGCTGCCCAAGAATGGATAGAGAAAATACAGGCATGTCTTCTGGCATAAATGGATGCAGTTACTGTCGCGTTGATGGGATATCTTATTGTCGTATAAATGATTTCAATAATCATTGTGTCATGTTTTCTCACTGTTATTGTGTTTAAAATAATTTCTTGTTCTGCGTATGTATGATGTTTTACAATGGTTTCAGGGTGTCAACAGAGTAGGTAGAGCATTTTGGTGTACTATACTACAAGCCAGTTTTTTTTTGGTAACATTGCTGTTGCGAATTTCTCTTACTATTAATACTGTTCATGTGCTTATTTTTGTTAATGGTATTATCTACCTGATATTCAGAAAAGTGATTCATACTTGATTCGATGTATTCAAATGAAAACGTAGTTTATTACTGTTGCATAAGGGACCTCTTTATGTTTGTATGTAACTCTCATTTTTCCATCATTATTATAAAATCAACGATCAATAAGCTATGATTAGCTAACATCAATCAGCAACAAACTTTGAATATGTATCTATTTAACTTCAACAACGTATCACGTCATCGTATTTGTAATCGTCACGTTAAAATGACTTTTGTATTAAGCCATTTTCGATTTCATGATAAATCATACTGCCATTTCAAAATTTCAAAGTCACTTATCACATGTTCTAAAGTGTAATGTAGTTTGCCTTCTAGCAAGCTGTATTTATCTGTTCACTGTCAACACAGAGAAATTTTCAGCAATTCTACATGTGGTTTATGAGTTCGGGGTCATCAACAATTGAAAGGACAAATGTCCAGGTCTCATGGCTCAGCAGCGTTCACTGGCTTGGTTGTTTGATCAAAAGGCACCATTTTAGTTGATATAGGTTAAACGTTGATGGACTACAGACAGCAAAACTTGCAATTCTTCAATGCATATACCTGATGCAACACAAGCTTGATTTTTTCTGTTCTTGCCAGAAAAATTTCTTGTACTGTTAAAATGATAAGACTAATTAGTAATGAAAGTTACTATGATTCTATGGAAAAAAGTAAAGCGATGAATTTATCTCGTATCGTTTAAGCAATTTAGGATAATGCAGACATTCTTTGTGAAATTTATCATGTATACTTCCCATTTCATATTTACTATAAAGAATATTTTAATCATGATATGAAGTACGCTATCGCAATTTTAATTTACTGGAACAAACGAGTTGTACAATGTATAAAATGGGACATTTTTGTATGAAAGTAACGCAGATGAAGAAATATATGCTACCTTTTTTACTTTAGAATACAATATGATAATATTAATTAATAATCAAATATTAACAATAGCGAGTATAGTAATCTGGCAGAGGATTGTCAACCTTTCGAATATCAAAATGGCTTATTTTTTTCTAATTCAACTGTATCTTGTAAAAACTGCTTTTTAATAGATTGAACATGGGAAGGCTACCTCGGCTTTCATGATTGTTTCTTTACATCATACGTACACTGTACACACATATTCACTTCATATAATAATACACAGTTCTTCTTGTTGCAAATGCAATACAAAATGTGTTTATCCTAAGGTGTGTAAAAAGAATTGCATTCTAAGTGGTACCAAAAATACCCATTTCCTGTAAAAATACTCTTTGCCGACTGTTCTCGTTTTGTTTAAAAATGTTATTACCATTATTATTATTACGATAATTATTATTATATTGTAATTACTATAATTAATGTTATTAGATATTTATGCAAATTTGAACGCACGCATGAACAATAAGATATATCTTGAATATTATCGTGATTTAATCAAACCGATTAAGAAAGCTTGTCATTTTCAAATAAGAAGTATGCAAAGTTAATTAAATTATTTTTATCCCACTTATACAATCGTTGTTGTGTTGTTCATTTTCTATTATTGGTAAAAAAAATGGTTTCACTAGAACATAGAAGTTAAATAATTTCCCTTAAAAGGCTAGTTTTTCTCCTGAAAACAAGCAACAAATCTATGACAACGGATTTTCTGAAACTTTTAGATGGCGATGGTGATGATATGGCAAATGACGAGGTATTGGTATTGATTTATTAGTGTCTATTTGTAACAACCACAGCAATAGCTGATTTCCAACAAAACGACAATATGTCCGTTAGGAGTAATATATATGAAAAAATTACATCAACATAGCCATTTCAGAGACAGACCAAGTCATAGCTAACAATAACCAAATATATGTCCAATTAAATACGTGTATACAGAGTCAATAAGTCATTAAAGCAAGCTTAATCGCAACCAATTAGTCAAACCAATTAATAGATACATTATCCGTTATCAACAATTAAGACAGAAAAGGAAATGAAACTGTACATTAACAAAATTAACTCACAGAGCCAAATTTTACCAAACAGAAAATTGAGGATAGCGTGGAGTTGTCTAAACGGTGCGCATTTGTTTTTTATTTTACTTCTGCGGGCAGTGTTAATAAATAAATCAATAACGCGTGTATCAGACTCCGTCGGGCTAACCGAGCTACTATAATTGCATAATTTGCATATTGTAATTTGCCTGTAGACACAGAGATATATTTTGAAAAACAAGTGCATTATATAAACTGTCAAGTGTCTGTCTAATGCAATGGTAAGAATTAATAACCAATTAAGAAAACTGCATAAATTGATACGTAATGGGTGACAGTATGCATATTAATCATCGTGCCAAAATGTTTTGTTCTTAAAGGAATTTTTCTTTCTCACTGTGAGTCATGGTCATGATTATATTATGATTCATGCATGATCGTTCGTTATAACTATAACATAGTCGTCTTTGTTCACCACTACGCACTTTCACACTTATTGTTATAGTAGATTCAGCAAGCAGAGATGCTCCTATGCACTGGGGTTTGTATACATCTTTATAACCAGCGATGGTAAGATCAGTGAAAAAAGTAGCCCGCGATAGTGATCACTAGTTACCGTCATTTTTGTAATAATCACGTCGTTTCTGCCATTATTACGTAATTTTTGTAATTATTACTTAATGAATGTTAAAGCCCTGATCATTACGCGTCGTTTACCGAAAACCCCATTGAAATCAAAGCTACCGTTCCAGAGTTATGGGCGAAACAATTTTACAATTTTTAAAATTTGACGCCCATTTGGGCCACAAGAGGTCAACAAATCTGGGTCAAGCTTGACAAAATGTCATCACCATGTATTAGCTAGATCAGAAAAAGGGGCGATAGCCGGACGAACACGAGTGAACGAATCCAATCCTCAGTCTTAGAGAATCCTAGTCGATTCTCTCCCGAGTATGTACTTAATCTCGCTTTACCGTTCACTCTAATAATGTATGTTCATTTCAGGGTAGTGGGGCACTCTGATTCACAAGTTTGATTGGCGCTTGCAGTTGTACTTTTGACTTTTCTGTTTACTTTTTTCATTCCTGTTTTTAAAGATTAGTCCCTTTCAAGTGTATGTGCGGTCACTAGTAGTGCTACCTGGATAATGGCTACCAAAAATTGCCCTAAATGCGAGAGTGCCGTAAGTAAACCTAATTAATATTTACTAAAGGTTATTTCGAAAATAATTGTGCCGGGGAACGTTTTTACATTAGACTTGTCAACTTTTATACGTTATCAACTTTCGTAAGCAAAGCTTTGGAAGTTATAGCGATCACAATCATGTCTGTCTGTCGGTCGGTCTGTAAACACTATAACTCAAAAACTAATTAAAATTTTCAAATTCTGTTTTCATCAATCAATAGTTATTAGTTATGGTTAATAGCTTGGATGAGTTCGAAGATGGGGGTTTGGGGTCAACCGGGGGGTCACTTTTAAAATCAATACATGACCTATATATTTT
>JAHZNB010007671.1:0-11637 GCA_027744295.1 Callyntrura guangdongensis | reverse complement strand
CAGTCGCTGCGTGTTCTTTAGCGTATTTCCACTCCATCAGAGAGAAAGTTGAAAAACGAACTCTTTCCTTTTCCGTCCTTCCAAGATGATTATCACAGTTGAAAGAAACTTTGGGAGGATGAAAAATTCCATTGGAGTCGATAAAAGCAACAAAACGTTGCCATCAGACTGTGGGCGTTACGTTGCGGTCTATACCTATAGCCCTATAATATGCAGTATGATGATGCAATATATGCATCACATTGTCTGTGAAGATGCTTTCTCATGTAATTTTTATATTCAATCAATGCTCAATGTTTCACGGTTGGGGAAAGTTTCTCTGCATCCCAGTCTTAGGGTTAGTTAGGAAAATAGTGGGTCTTCTCATCCTTCGTTAAATCCAGTAAAAATTTGATTATCGAGACCGTCTGATGCGTGTGTACGTGTCTAACAAGCAATGATATACTGATTGGAAGCCAAAAAATACTCCTTGGTTCCATACAACTGGGGCATTTTGAGTTACCGATGCTTTCTCCGTTGGTCCGGTGAACTATGTTCGGTTTCCTGCCGTGCTACATGTTGTAGAGTTCACGCACATTCAAGTGCTCTACTGCTGCTACGTATATTCCTACGGACCACAGCAGAATGTGCCATGGTGCCATGTGCTACTTTTTATACATTATGCACTCTCTAATGATGACGAATGTGCCATTTAGCCCTATCTAGAATGTCGTAGCATTTGTTGTTCTTACTGTCGTCGTCGTTGCCGTCACTAAGTCTCGCTTCCAGTAAACGCAAAAGTTTTGCTGTCTGATGGTGAGCTTGTTTGCAGTTGTTGATCTGCTTATAATACTTTCATACATGCATACTTTCACTTCTTCCTCTTCGCTGAGCAAACTTGTTCGTTCCATCTCATCAATTTCGGTTTTTTGAACTACTGTATACACTGAATTTAGCTGGAGGATGTCTCTAAAAATTGCAATGTTGTACCCACCAACCAGCTTAGGCTACTTTGCCGTCGCCCCAAAATTGAAAAACATAAAACGTGAGCGAGTGGACGGGGAAAAGTCGGGATATGTATTCCCTCCGAATGAAGTAATGTCTTCGTAACGATAAAAAATGAGCGTGGATATCTGGTACTTAGTTTATAGATAAATAACTTGTAATATTGCGGTGGAGGGTAGTGTGGACTACAGTGAATAATGTGACGCTCCCTGAGGCACATGTTCCCAGAGTCAGTCCATTGTTAGGTGAAACGTTCAGGAAAGTAAGCTTCCAACTCGTTCCCCTATATTTCACTACTTGTTCATCAAAGTGAAAATGAGGGAAACAAAACTTTTAGTTGTTTCATTAAGTTTGACACGATAACTGTGTAATATTTCACAGCGAAGATGACTTTCTAAAAATAAATCATTGTATGTTTTTGTGCTGAAATAGCCTATTATTCTGTATTGCAGTTGTAATATGTAGGCAATAAGTTGACCTATCTTACAATCAGTTGCTGTGTTGGGGAAAGTCAGGAGAATCGTAGAATCCACGTAGAAACTTTACGGATTTTTCTAGTAATGTCAACCAAGACTTGTAACAGATATTTACATTTCCCGACAGTTGGAGCGGCTCATTTTATGTTTCCGGATTATTGTTGAGTAAGATATTTGTTTCGGCGTAGAAGTGAAACTTGAAAAGAAACAATAATTATTCTTCAGTCGAACGGATCCTTGCTGGCAAAATTTTTGCGTACATGGTCAAAGGCCATGACCTTATTGTAGGACAAAATACACCTGGATGTACAAATTATCCAAATTTATGCCGAGACAAGATAGAGGAATTAAACGCGTCCTTTCCAACTTTCAATTTTCAACGATAATTACAATACAATGAACTATAGATAGACGTTTGTGTTTTAGTCGAGCATAGCGTTTGACTTCTAGTAGGGTCTGGTATTTTACATGGCGGTTAAGTTAGGCACCTTATAAGCCAGGATCCAAGATAAAAACCATTATAATTCTCGTTCGTCCGTTGTTTCCCCGTACTTTTTATGGTAGGAACGGTCTTATAACTTATGACGTCAGCAAATTGTAAAGTAAAAGTAAAAAAAACTTGGTATTACATCCGTTTCCTTCCCCGCCTCACTGTCCTTCATTCTGCAACAATTGAGTGTACAACAAACATGAGTATGATGGAATCAAAGGTGTATACCTAATTCACACGTGAATTTTCACTTTACGACAGAAAAAATATTGAGCCAAACGGCTCTCATGGGATATTGATAATCTGTGAGTTCACTAGCTACTATATATGCACATATCATTGGGCGAGATGGCGTTTAGTTTGAAGTGTAAAAATATGTTGTAGCCTTCCGTTAAAAAGTGGTATTCAAGTTTCGTACTACTCGTCTGTTACCCGTCTTTAGCCGCACCGACGAAACGGTGTAATATGACACGGAAATCAATTTAGAAAATGGAAAACTACATTTAATTATTCGGCGACACGAAGTCAGCTGAAGGTGTAGCCAAGAAAGATAACTAACTAGATATCTCAGCTCTAATTTTCCTCCGTTGTATTAGCCTCTATTATTGAACAGTTGGCCCTGGAACACCACCGGGAGACGGTGTTACGAAGACTACTTAATAAAGTCTGTAATGTATATGTATGCGTCAAATTGTTTTCATAATGTAGTGAAAGAATGGGCAAGTTAAATTATAAAAAAATCAACTTTCCCTTGTTTGCTCTGCTTTCAAGTATTAAACATAATATTGAAAAGATGACGTGATTATCTAAACGTCCCTGAATGGTTGTCACTTGTCCCAGAGATATCACTTTCCTTTGATGACAAGGTGAAATTGATTAAATAAGGGTGAATTATAATATGACACTTTTACTCAACTCGCGGCACCCTCAACTCCCAACCTTGGCACTATGGAGCAGAGTACGGAGCCTATAAGCTCTGCTTACAAAGTATCTGGTTCATTTTGCCGGTGACATCCCTAACTGAAGGTATTTAATTGAATTCCGGTTTTCTTTTCCCATGAGGTGTCATGTACGTTCTTGGTAAACATTATTTAAGCTGCCTTACTCAAATATTAATGTATCCTCTTTCACCACTAAACCTCTCTCTCTCTCTCTCTCTTACTCAGAGCCATCCAATACATGAGTGTTTGCTGCTTTCATCTCGTTTCAATTTCGCACACTCTTGTTGCTACTGCTGGCTCCGTGTCTGCTGTGTAATGCATTGCATGTCGCATGGTATATAACCTCGATTTATGTAACAGTAATAATAAAGAAGATTGACATTGACTCACTTTCCATGTGTCGTCTGCTTCCGAGTGTTATACTAACCGGCAATAGATATCTCTAAAATAGCTATATTATATTTCTGTACGAACATCCAGCATGTTTAATAATTTTACTGGTAAACCACAATTACTTTTGTTATTTGGAAAGAGCAGACTGTTTTGTATTTTGTTTTCATGTTTTTGAAATTGTTTATAAACCACGTATAATTTTAAAAATATTCTGTTCAATGAATACACATTTAGTTTTACTTTTGAAGCATATTTTCGCTTATTATTTTTTCACATGCAAGTACTTTGCTGCTTTGTCATCATTATTCTCGTACAAAATTGAGAATGGAATCAGTGTCGCATGTTACTAAATGAAAGTATTCATAAATTCACTTTGTATTTAATTATTTATGCTTTAGTGTATTCGCTTTTGTAAATTGTAATTTCGCTGGTGGTTGTATTTGTATTAAACTTATTTAAACTTGCTTGTCAGTAAGTACTTAGTACTTGGTAAACGTATTGTCATTTCTAACCGACTTACTACACACAATAGTAAAAAAAATATTCAATTAGTCGTAGAACTAGAAACAATTATTTTTATTTTAAATTATTACATAGTGATAATAAATTATTTTTTATTATTAAGAACAATTACATGTATGTAAAAAATTGTGTGCACTACGGTTTATGCCTTGGAGCAAAAGGTCCGACCTTTGGTTTATTCACTTTTGAGCAGGCCCGTACGAAACCATCAGAAGGTGGTGGTCACGTAAACCAAAAAGGATCCTCAGGGCCTAAAACTCCAACATTGAGTGCCAAAAATGGTCACAGTCAGGGTAAAAATGGACAAAAGTCTTCACAAAAAGCTCCCTCAGCACAGAAAGGACAAGTAAAAGGTCCCCAAAAGAATCAACAGAACAGTAAGAATGGCAAGAAGAACAAAAAAGGACAACGCCATCAAACTTACGATCTTGTTGTGACCATTGACCTGGTAAGTCATGCTTTAGATCATTTACACTTTATTTCCTCCTTTCGCGGCTATGTATACGCAACAATATAATTAGTTCTGTCATTTCTACATTGCCACAAGTTCCCCGTAAACCCCCGCCTTTCAGGTTTAAAAACCAAATAATACCAGGAGCACCCATTATGCTACATTTAAGCCCATTTGAAATGACACAACAATGCCATCATTACCAAGATCAACATACATTTTTCATTATAATCCCCTTAAATAGCCACCACAAAGTCCCCCGCGAAATGGGGTGCTTACTACAAGTATGAAAAGTCTCGTTTGATATCTGTCTCTGCCACACATATGCACCCTACCGTGTATCCATAAAGTACACCTATTTTCTGCTTCCGTCATTATTATTTCCGGAAAATTGTTCTCCGCGCAATGAATCAACTTGGCAGAGAACAAATTGCAATGTATTTTATTACGATTACAGTAAAACGTCGTCTTTTCTCATTCAGCTGTCCTATGACATGTCTTTTATTTGCTATTTTATTGATGAGCCTTTTATTTCAAGTGAACGTTTATTTCCACGTAAAATTGTCACTATATACGCACCACCGCTGCTAGTCATCCCAATTTCATTCAATTACTGCGCCAGCTCAGTAAAGCCTACTGCGCAAAATGTGTAAACGACATTTTACAGTCACTATCTATCTTACCTCATTATTCTGGTGGGCAATTTCCTTTTAGGTTTACCAAAAATATATATTAAATGATTGTTCATTGGCTGAATGATGTGTGTACTTGTACATATGTGTATACTGCATATTACACTCCAGGAAATTATTGTAAGGCCCACGGACAGGTTCGTTTATTCTCTGGCAAAGTAGAAATGGAAGTGAAGGCACGCCATTAATTTTTTCCTCGGGTTGTTACCATTACTCAACAACTTGCCTTTTAAGGACGATAACAGCATAGCTTGAGCGTCGAGCGTGTAAAATATAACTCGTTTTAAAGTATTCATATCAGCATTGCCATCTCTTCTCCTGTCTTTCATGCCGAGGACACTCGGCAACAAAGTAAACTTTCCAGAATCTTTGTCCTCCTGACGAAACCAGAAAAAAGGAAACAGGAAGTCGATTCCTGTGGCGCCACTGAACTTTACAACAGGAAACTAAATTCTTCTGTATACCACTGTGCTGTGACGTTTATTATAAAAGAGGAGCGAGGAGAGCCTCTGGTCTAATCTTCAAGAAACATGCCACATACAAACACAACTTTTTCCAGCGCAAAAACCATCATGACTACGGTGTAGAGAGCATATACCGCATTATAATAAAGGATTTAGGAAATAACACATCGGTTTTGTGGTTAAAACTGGAGAGACAGACAAAAGGAACACATTGAACGGCTGTTGTGTAGGCTTGTGATGCCGATGTCAGTGGAGTGCTGGTGCCATTCATACTAATATTACAACGAAATTCTTGTCGTGTAATGAATGAGAGAACAAGTAATGAAAAACAAGCCCAGTAGCCATGAACTTGCGCGGCGATTTCAAATAAACACGATTTGCTGACGCACTACTTATAATATAAACTCAAAATCCACAATACTTTGGCATCATGTGACACGACGGCTCTCAAAATTTCATGCAATAATTGAATAACATCACTAGCAGCTCCATAATACCAAATACCAATGTAGCGTCCAATATTCTCCCAAACTTTAGGTTTCGTGTTGGAATTTAACAGCTTTGCTGCAGTCAAAAGAAAGCTGAAACGCTGCTATAAATTAATCCTAAAGTATCAAAAACCTTAAATATTAATATCTATATAAACTGTCCCGAAGAAAAGAATGGCAAGGCAAAAGCTTTTAGAAGTGTAGCGTCCAATTTTTTTTGTATACTGACATTTTCCAGAAATCGGAGAAAAAGGGACGGCTAGAGCAATATTTTCACAAAACCATGCCTATAATAAAAACTGTATATTTCTCTTTCTATCTGTCATTTTAAACTCATATTCAATTCAGAAATCAGGAAACAAACGGGTAATAATATAAGAAGGAATGTATTCCACTGTAGTCCTGGCTTTGTGTTATACTTGAAATGTGAGTAATACACAGTTGACAAGCCCTGTACTTTACACTTTATGCGTAAAAATTTGGCAACGTACAACCGCTTTGGTTGACCAAAATGTTCGAAGAGTTTCATAAGCCAAAGAATAGGGACGAATAAAAGTTTTCTTTGAATTGGAACCAGGTTAGTGCGGGGGATTTTTTGTGGGGAAAGGACGGCGAAATGTATTTACACCAAAAATTTTATATTGTGACGGATTATGAAATTTTAGACAATTTTTCTCTTTGTATTTATAGACTGGGATGTCTATTTCATTAGATTGTTCTTGATATTTATGCGCTAAGTAGTTTCGCGTAAAGTGTCTTGCCCGCCATTATGCAAATCGTTCTGAGGAAGTTAAGTTAACAGGAATAATTTTGGACTAGTCATAAAGCTAGATAGTATGCTGATAAGGCAAGCAGTTGGTGAAATGTCAGCTTTATGGGATTTAAGGAGCTCGAAAATGTGCCTGTTTTTTGTTAGAAAGAGAACTGTTTTATAGCTTGGTTCTAGCAATAAACAAATAAAATATGTAGGGATATAGTTCATATGAAAACGCAGACAGAGGGATAATCAGTGATTTAGAAGGAGGAAAACGAAAGACTCTTCATTAAATGTTGGAGAGTTAGTAGATTGTAAAATGTATGAAAGATTTACACACAGTGCCCCAAATACCCTACTTCGCTTAGGAGCTTGCGTCTAAAACTGGGGAAATAGAGTTGAAATACAGCTTGTAAGCAAAAGAGGGAAGATTTTTTGGGGCAAGTTTACTCATATTAGCACTAACCCTGAACGTTTGACATACTGACATTCACGCACGGAAGAAGTAAATAGAGACATTCTTGCAAGTAAGCAGGCGGAAAAATATTGGAATATCTTTGCAATAATCCATTTTGGCAATGAACTGGAAAATTAATATACGGAAATATTAGTGTGTATTAGTTTGAGTGTATGTATTTGCAAAAACAACGTATTTTGATTCTTTATACTATATTTAGTTACACTTTGAAGACACCGCATTGGTTGTTTATAGTAGTTGGGCCAGGCGTCACAACATAGGTCTCACATAGCCCCAAGTATGAGTAAAAAGTGTTTTGGAGTAACATCAAGAAATTTAACTTATTCGTACAGTAAACCATAGCAGTTTTCGTATATATATATAAACTACAATTTTTAAAAAACTTGCAATGCAACCAAATTTTATACTGTACAGAAAAGGCGCAAAACCACCTACTCGACCCTCCGGCAAGTGCATTTGTAATTTTTTATTATAAAAACAATTGTAATGTCAAAAATATTCCGAGAGGCACAAATATTTGTATGCCTAAATACTTGCCTACGTGTACAACATAATTTTTATGGTAGATACATTAACATTAAAATAAATAAACGTTGACAAATAAACTTCGCTCACATCAAAAAAACCTTAAATATCGTCCAATCTCAAAACAACAACACTTTCTCTGATAATGACAATGGTATCCAAATAAAACATCATTATTACAGGTTTACGCAAACTGCATTCTACATTTGTGCAGTGATATCAACATCAACACAGCTTCAACCAATATCAGTGGGCACATGATACTTATTTGTCAACTTGTATATGTACAAAGGAAAATATGATAACCTTTGCTTTTTTACGTAATTTATTGTTGTAATTATTGTAAACTGTTTCTTTGATTTTCAGACTGAATACGGGCTTACTGAGGAGCAAGTGGGAGGTAAGCTTCATAAATAAACTTTCGTACGAAGCAAATAAGCATGCATCACAACCACAAACTGTACGCTCGATACTCTCGTGTTGGGTTGCGTCTGGTTTAAGTTATGGGGCAATGCAAGACTGTATCTGGGATGTTGCATTGAAAAGGAATAGGTAATGCCGTGTTTGAAGTAATCATTACTGGTGCTTTTATCTTTTAGAATTCAAAGAAGCCTTCATGTTATTTGACAAAGATGAAGATGGCATAATTTCTACAAATGACCTTGGTATAGTTATGAGATCTTTGGGGCAGCGTCCAAGTGGTACGATTTAAAAGGATCTATCCCTACTAATAATTGCGTTACATTCATAGTTAAAAAATAGTTTTGTTTTAAATTCTGTTATAAATGTTTAATCTACAGACATAGATTTAGAGAATTTGGTGAACGAAGTAGAGTTAGAAGAGTCGGGATTGATTGAGTTCAATGAGTTTCTCCAAATGATGTCAAAGAAGATGAAGGACGCAGAGAGCGAGGAAGAACTTACCGAAGCTTTCAAGTAAGTTTAAAAGTAAAGTAATGTAAAACAAGATGTAGATTCGTTTCAGCGTTCTTTTAGTCATGATTCTTCTACAAAAATTAAGTCAATGTTGAGTTATTCTGCTAATTATACGGAACTATTATATGGAACACTACATTCAAAATGTCCACTTACACGGTAAAAATGAAAAAGCTTAATAAATAAAGTGAAATTGTGAGATATTGAACTATATACAAACAGTAAATGTTTTCAGGAAGCAAAGCATTAGCACTAACTACTGATATAGTTGAATGCAAAATGAAATACTAAAATCCTGTTTATTCACTAAAATTATGAACAGCATTACCTGGGAATTGAAATTTTGTAAAAAAAATATTCATAATCTGTTAATGTACATATACATCAGATAATAAAAAACGTAAGAGAAACCTATCTTAAAAATACACATTTTTGGCCGGCACGTCTTACAGGTAATTGACATCCTATAAAAAACCCCCTATCACTGACACCAACTATTTAAAAAATAATGTGTATAAACATGTTTCTATAATATATCACAGAAACAAAACTAAATATCGATTATTTGATTAAATGGTTTGTTCAATAAAACTTGATCCCATTGTTTAAATATTTCGTACTTTGTACTTGTAAATATCGTGGTAAGTAAGGATAATTTTTGAAAACTAACTTCATCATTAGTGCTATGTATGTACATTATAATTAAACAGTACGAATTGTTAGGATTTTATTGTATGTATTCTGGAATACGTACAATATTTATTGTTAGTTTAATGTTTATGTGTATATTAGTAGGTTGAAAATGATTCTAGTTAATAATTTCTGGCACGTAATTCCCTCTTAAATTTGGAAACGTTGTTCAAAAACATTTCTTTAATTTTGCGAGTGGATTGGTAACGTTATATATCCTTGATTTAAAAAGGCTGGCAAGGATAGCAAATATTATTTTTGACTACGTTCGAAATGTAAAATCAAACCGTATTTATTAGTATACGCAAAAATGGTTAGCGCATTTACTATTTTGTATACTGTATCGCATTGTACTTGTATAAGTGATCACAGTGAAACTTATTGACACGACGCACGTAACAGGAAGTTAAAGATGAAATGAATGCTAAATATTAAGGCGATATAAGAATTTATGTACCTCTACCATAACCACATATTGTTATAAATAATGTAAAAAATGTATATGTCTATTAGATGTATATGAATACCTACATATGTGTACCATTATGTTAATTATTGTTAAATTTAAACAAAATTTCAAACTTCGGAGCTTTTTATCGTCTTTACGCACTAATGATTAATTTTTGTAAACTTTCTAAACTCATCCCAAAATCAATCAATGTTGACTTTTGTATACTGTGTGATCATTACGTATGTATAATAACGACTTGTATGATATGTATGCATGGTACTCGCAGTCATCTATCGATAGTATGACAGGTGAAAGTAACTCAATACTACTATTGACGTTAACTATGGGTGACGATATGAGGATGATTGAAAATGAATTATCATTGATAATGGTACACAATACGTATATTAGACACTCTTAATGTAGACGTACAAAATTCATCATAAGCGGCTACAAAATTGCAGAAAATGGAAACGAGGAAGAAAGTGAAAGTAAGTGCTTATACTGCATACCGAAAGAGATCACTTATTCATACACATCTAACTAACTACAATAATTACACATGAGGAATGTTATTTTCACATCACAAATTTCACTCACATACCGCACCACGATGATAAGATTTTGCATTTGTGACCCTCGCATCGACTCTGTTCGATCGGCTGGGCTGCTTTTGTTGAATTTTCTTTCGTATTAATATATCTGCACTAAAACATTGGATGAAACTGTCCCTTATTGCTAATATTACTTAATGTTTAAAACAGTATTATCACCATTCAATCTATTCCTTTTCGAGTGAGCATCAAGAATATAAAGTTATTATTATAAATGTTATTTTTGCAAAGTAACGTTTACAAACATGCATTATTGGAAAGTGAAACTTTTTATGAAACAAATTACCTGATCAGGGAGAGAAGGATGTAGAAAATAGTCAGTAGTTTCTATTTAAAAATATTACGTGTGTAGTTATTAATGAAAATGAGCGATGAAATTTGAAGCTGGACCTTCTTACTCATCGTGGCGTTTTTCTATAAAAATATAGCGTGGGTGAAAAAATAGCATTTTATATACGCAGTTCATTTCGTCTGCCAGTCCCTCACAGACAGCAACGGAAACGGACGAAACCTGGACAAAAATACACTGGAAACCTTTTTTCTTATAGAGTGTAGAACGAAGAATCACAAACTATTTATATGGCGTCGGCTATACTGGAAATTATAAACACATTTAACAACTTCAGATTCACAGTGACAGTTATTATGCAATCAGAAGTTTTTAATTACTATGTGTTAGTCACATCACAGGCTAAACAATGAAAGTAATCAGAATCACGACACGATCAATCCACGACGGGAGCCACGGTTTTAATTTTCATGTTCCAATGATTTTATACAATACCTACATTCTTCTATCCGATCGCTTACACAACTATTTAATCAGTGTATTTTATTCAGCTTTATGTCATGTTTGACTTACATATAATGTAACCCGTCCTTCTTATCTCATCTTAACGCTTATTCATTCAAAATGTTAATTTCTTGTTAGTATGCTATAACATGGTATACAGTACATTATTACATTCCATCTATGCCGCTGAGATTGTCCATTTAATTTTGCATAAGCATGTCCACATCAGTCTAAAGTCCAAACTTCTATTATTAATATATTGACAGGTATAAATTTATAGTGCGAATCAAATGAACAAAAAATGTTTAAATTCCTTGAGATTGTCTGATATGTGAGGAGATCGTAATATTTATAAATAACTTCGTGTTATGTTTGAGTCTATAATATAAATACTATTATGCTCGCCACGTAATCCGGGTTATTAATTGTCATGAAAGGGCGATTATAAAAAAAACAAAATCCTCGGTAACGAACAAACATTTCTGTAACTTTTAT
>JAHZNB010007670.1:0-33660 GCA_027744295.1 Callyntrura guangdongensis | reverse complement strand
ATCAAAAATCATCATCCTTTGACATGAATCGTGAACTTAAGAGCCTGCACAATGGCAATAAAATTACACAGTGCACGATGCAACATCATCATCACGACTTGGGTAAACCAATTGGCGTCGTTTTATTTGTGCTTTATCGTGGGTGCTGAAATAAATGTACATACATCACATCAACACAATGCACTACCATAGTTTTTGCATGAGCAATGACATTGAAACATGTGAAACCAGAAGAGTGTATATTATTCCTGATTAGTCATAGCGATGTATTAAAACGAGGCAAAACTTATACTCATCACAACCCAAAATATTTTTTAGACGAGAATGCTAAAAAACTTCAACACATGCAACATGTGTCTGATAATAATAATAATATGTGCAGCATACACTTGCCATATATGTATAACTCGTTTAAAATGGAATAGAAACTTTCGTACATTGTTTTTTTAAACGGTAAAACCAATTAACCTACAGGTGAATACGTATTACCCAAACACGTCTCATTGTTTTTATCCCTACTATTTGGTGATTTGAATTTGTCTTTTGTATAGGTACATAGACTTAATAAATAACATGCAAGTGGTCTGTAAATTACAGACTGTAATAGCATTTAAAAGTGGGAAACAAAAAACCACGTTTATTAGGAACGGTCTCTCATTCATCCAAGAAAACTGAAAAAAAAAATGAAATGTTTGTCCATTTGTAGTATCCAGCCAAATGCCGTTAGTTGACAATTTTTAGTACGACTACAACGTTTATATATATGTAATTTAATCTCCTTGTAAAAATGATAAATAATCGTCAACCGTAACATTCGTTGTTGATTTTTCTTGCCTTCGCATACAAGTGACAAAATCATTGCCAGCTTGCGGGAAGCCTGATTACACAGCCCAACTGAAAAATAGTTTATCAGAGGGATTTATCAGAATATAATTAAACATCTCGAATAAACTCGTATTATTCTGGCGCTCGCGGTTACCTTATCTGCACTCAGGGGCCCTGTTATGAAGGATGTGGCTTTTTTTAGTTTTTGGCCTTCCTTTGAATTAAACCATGTTTGTTTATGTTTATAATTTTACTTTGCTTTAGCCTGACAATATTTTGTGTGTACCGCTTACCGCTTGCTATTACATGTCACGCAGTAAAACCATTTATTATTATGAATCTACGTATACAAAGTGGCAAACAACTTTATTACGTGTAGGTAGATTTAATAAAGTAATAATGTAGGTAGATATATTTATGTTAAGACTTGTGAACAATGTGTCTAAAGTGTGCAATACAGACTAAAAAATTGCGCAATGTTTTTTCTTTAAATTAAGATCCATTCCACAGGAAAGCCTTCTTTTATACTTTGTTACTGTTACTGTCACATGAAGCGATTCGCAATTCGATTGACGCAACTACTACTATCACTTTCTCGCTTTTTCACCAGATTAAACACTAAAAGTATTCAGCGCGGGTGGAAAAATTAACGTAAATTAACAACTATATAGTCATTGGTTATCGACACCGTATTAAAAAGACGAGACAAAAACAAATCGTTAATAATGCATAATGCTAAACTTGTGCTTTACACACACACTACATCTCAGAATTTCATTGCTTATCGTGTAGTTTTAATCAGCACGTTGATAATCGGTAAAAATAATAGATTACATAGGCTGACACGATGATATAAAAATTGAGAATGTTTTCTGCCGTAGAAGAGCCTTCTACACGTAATGTTAGACGACAAAAATACCTGTGAATTACAGGCATCGCAGAATGACTGATTGCGACTGGGACATTTATTTTTATCATTACATGTTCAACCAATACAGCATCGTCTGCTGCTGTCGACTCCTGTACAATGTGATAAATCAGCAGAAGCCATTCTAGGCACGTATCTAGGTATCAATGTTCTTAATAGTGTCACTGTTATGGGTATAAATAAGTATAGCGTGGCAAGTAGATTCAGAGAATGATGTATCCATATCTAGTGTGTACACAGGTAAATGCTTTATTCGATGCAGCTACACAAACATTTTCTGTGGAAAATGAAAGTTAAGTATTCTTTAGATATATAAATTATTAAACCCAGGGCGCAGTGGACAATGTAACGGCCTGTTCTTCATCCTCTCCTTGACGACGTCGAGACTCAAACAAAATTACTTTGTGTGAGAATCTTGATTTTTTTATGCATGGTACATAGGTAATCATGTAGCTATATAGTTGATCGTGTTGATGTAAGCTCGACTTGTAGTTATTATAAACTTAAGACAGCTAATCTTTGGGAACGATGATGTAGGCAGGCGTGTAGGTACACTTTAATAACTGTTACATTATTGTAAAATATTTTTTTAACAACTGTCTTAGGAATTTATTGAACATGGGCTTTTAAAATTTGATGCCACCCATGTGTTTGTTTGCAAACTTTAAGGCACACTTGAAACTTAAACAAATTTTGAATGTCGGATGTAGCAACCAGCGAGCGTAGGCTAATGTAATGGTTTTTGAACTTATATGTAAATAGAAAGACATTCAACGTTTGCCAATTTTAATTTGCAGTTTAGTATAGGCATTTAATTACATATATTATTCTAATACTTCAGATTGAAATTAGCTGGTAAGATATTTATGAAGAGTTAATAAAAGTCAAAATTGATTTATGCTGCGTCAGAGGACAGTAGAGGTAAAGTTTGTTGTTGTAAGTCAACTGCTTGAATATACCATATGGAATTTGCAATGTCTGTTGCAGAATTGAATTAGGGATTCAAAATCAGAGTCATTGAACTAACTATAAGACAACAATATTGTCTCTCTGGGATCCTCCAGATTTAATTGCCACTCCATCAACAGAATGATGGGACTGATGGGAGTATCCTCGGAAAGCTTTTATTATTAAGTGGCGAAGTCACTTATTAACTTCACGTTGTCTTTCCGTCCGTCCGTCCGTCGTGCGATAACTCGAAAACGGTTTCGAATTTTATAGTTCTGTTGTTGCCAATCGGTTCCTCATCTATAAGGTTCCCCTGAAAATGAGTTTCCATGTGACACCATATGGCTCCCACAGGTCTTCAAAAAAGTTCCTCAGTGATAACTCAGGAACAATTAGGAATTGTGAAGTTCTGTTTTCACTAATCGATTACACATTCCCGTGGAGTTGGTAGGAGGGAATTTTGAACACATATCATTGTGATTACTTCGTCACTTTGCTACTATTACTTTGTAGGTTTATTATTTTTACATGCATGTAACAACGTCAACTTTCCGCATCGACTTCAACTTATGACTATACTATATACAGTAACTTGAGCCGAGTTTGTACAAGTGCTAAGAGTTTTGGTATTTGATCCTCCCATATGATGCAGAGTTGGAATTTTTGGAGAGGTGGTTCAAGTAGCAGAGGAGTGATTCATATGTGGTGTGCACCAATGCAGTTTTTCAAATTGGGTCACAGAGAGAGGGGTGTAAATTAAAATGTTAAATTGGATACTGTTCATCAGGAATTCAGAATTTAAAACATAGAAAACTTGCCTCAATCACTTTTAAAAGAAACTCAATATTGTACTTAACTTCATATCCTGTTGCCCTCCTCCTCTTACACCAGGCCAGAATATGCGCAGTTGCACAAATTATGTTTCTAACGCAGGGTCGCTTGATTTAAACATTTCCATTATTTGCTGATGCAGCATTGTTTCGTTTATTGTCTGCATTGTTACACCAAATATAATTATCTTCAGCCTATGGTATTAAGATTCAACACTTTCTGCAAAAACGAACATACTTTGACAATGAATTTAATAATAAAGTAAGTTCAAGCTCATTGTAAAATATCGGTCATGCCCATTCGATCTTTTCGTGGTTTTTTAATTTCATAATGTAAAGAAGTAGCAGGCGTTTTTATTGATCAGCACATGTACACATAATATAACACTTTAGATCACAAAAACAAATAAAAGTCATCAGCTGAACAAAAAATATTAATTAAACAGTAGTACGTCACACTAGGATCTGCTTGCATTGTTAAATTTTAAAACATTTCTAGGACAGCTTATTACTACTACCTGATGTCTATTTTGTGTATTGAACATCATCATCTACCAAAAATGAGAGAATCAAACGAACGGTTTACGTGTTGCGAGAATAAAGTAATTAATTTTTGCTCGTTTTTTATTTACTTGACATTGGAATTAGGAAACGGTGATAAATTAATGCATCTCTATAGGTATTCTTCATCTTGTGTAGCAACAGTTCAGAACGCGAACGAACGGTAGAAACTACGATATTTGATATGACTATAGATGCCGATGCCATTCATGTAAACAGTGCAAATATGTTCCTTTACTAATTTTTAACATACAGAGGGGAATTTGATACAGGTATACGAGATTTACATTATCATTGTAATCAATTGTCTTTTTAATCTCACAACATGTCATCTGGAAAAAATGTTTGCGGTTCATGGAAGTTAAGGATGGAAGAAGCAAAACAAGTGTCGACTCAAGTACTTCAGTCGAACATTAATTTTGTATTCTTAACATGATAAAAAGTAATTTAAAGTTAGATTTTCTTGTGTACGCCTCCCATCTTGCACCTGTATTACTAAGTATATCATTTAGTTACTTATTTCATTTATACTGTCACAAATACAGTCGGTTTTAAATTTCTTTTGTGTGTTTAGCGTCAACACGGTTAATTATTATTCTAACAAGCTTCACATTTACCAAATGAGATGATGACGAGGAACTCAAAGCAGTGTTGCTTGCATTCGAATTTTTATGCTTACTCATACACGCTAACGACCGTTATTACAAACTTTATGATTCCATTTACGACAGAAGATCCTCTAGAGCACCGTAAACTCTTTTTGATGTGCTTCGAAGGGCTAGCTTTTGACAAAGTAGATACTATATAATGTTCCATTTAGAAGCTCGTTGTTGCCCAACATTTACAACCGTATAATGTTTCCGTAAAGCTTAAATATATAATTTGAGTGATCGTTAAATGTAATGTAGGTAGAAGCATTATTTTTTTTATAGATCATTTCGTATATTAGTGCGATTATAGTGTGTATTATTCATGTTTTGCTAGTTGAAGACTCGTTCTAATCAAGTAGTGAAATTTAACTGTTTTCCTCGACTTGTTCAAATATTCAACCTCGTTCGATACGAAGAGGTGTTTTTCTGCAATTAAAACACTTAATTTCAAACCTCAATTCCATTTATTCTGATTTATGAAAGGAGCGAATTTATCATTTCATTAATCACGTAGACCAATTATTGAAATATGGAGATAACGAAATTATTTAATTTTTGACAGAATTAGATTTTGTCCATATATCATAAAGAACTTTAAGGGTATATGACTTAAGGACTAAAGAAATGGTCAGTCATCCTTTTATAATTCAGTGTAAAAATTAGGGCAATTGTAATGTTTAAAAATTATAAAAATAAAGTAGCATAGCAATTCTGGAAACGGTTCGTTAGACAGAGTTTGTTTAAGTAAGTCTGTATTTAATCTATTAATTGTAGTGCAACGTGTGTGTTCAGGTTCACTTAAGTTAGGTTTCAGATAAGTTCTCACCTGTGAAATTATTTAACATATTGCTGCATAGTAATGTAAATGTAACATTAACAATGTTGAGCCGAACAACGTAATAATCGGTCGCAATTTTTTTGCACTTAACTAGGATAACTGGCGAAAAATATGTATCTAGTTATGTTTGCATATTGTACTTGTCTCTCATCTAATCTACATTTTCTCTCCGGATTTGTTATTCTGTCGTTGTACTTTGTACACATCTTAAGTGAAGATGAAGTGGTACCGAAATAACTTTAAATAAAATTCCTTTTATTTGCTTATTGCTTAGAAATTTCATTTAAATCTGTAGCATCAAGTTATGAAACTTACTGTTTTGCTTTTAACAATGTTTTCCTTTCCCACTGAAAGCTACATAATTTAACAATATTGCGTTAAAAAGTGTTCCCATTACCGACAGTTCCGACCATCATGATCTTCAAGTACGTCATAAAAATGAACATCAACGTAGCCATTCTGCCAAACAAACCATAAATTCAGGCGTTGTGAACCGTCTACAAACAAGCACCACACCTGTGATGTGATATAATATTATTTGTTTGTTCCTCATTCTTACAGATTTTCTAAAGATGCTTCTCTCTCAATATGTTACTCATTACGTTGCATTTTATATTCATTTGAATTTTTCATTCCTGATTGTTAAGTACACTTACCAATTTCAATTTTTCATCATCTGAACGATGAGGAAAAGCAAACTACACACTTTTTTGAAAGCTATGTAGACAAGCAGACGTGTTTGTAATAGTTTCGGTAATATCTACCATTATTATTATTATTATCAATGTGTCGGTAATAAATTAATTTATTGGCATCCTCAGGAATATTTGATTTTATTTTAACGAGTTTAACGCGTATCATCGAAACGATCAACTTCATATACACGCTGTAAAACAGTAGGAAGGCTAATCAGTCATTAAAAATAGAAAAATGTTTACCATAAAAACTAACGCAAGTTCAATATATTGTTTATCCTTTGTCATTTAGTCATTTCCTTTCCGTACGCCGTACGCGTACTTACCTCCTGTGGCTTCAAGAAGAGAGGGGAAAGAACATACTTAAATTCAAGCGTTTGGTTGACGGACGCTGTTAGTGGTTTTTGACGAGTATAATATGTAAATTACTGATTCATGTAACTGAAACATAGTCATAGTTAAACCCCTCACGCAAAGTACGCGTGTTGCAGGTGGTGGCCAACGGGTGTAATTTTTATACAGAAGTGGCGTCATTTATTTTGTGTATTTTCGCGTGTCTGCCAACAAAAATCAACAGAAGCATTATTTTCTTTCCAAAGTTTGCTACAGAATACAACTGGTTTAAAGGTAGACTAAGAATTTTTGTTACTGGTGTCGTGGTGTCAGTAAATTTTCAAACGTTTGGCGTTATGTAGTTCCTTTTTATCTCACCAGTGCACACAAACATATCAACAACCTAAAATTATCTCTGGGGCTGCATCTTGAATTATGTATATTATTAGGTTTTAAGTTTCTAAATGTGCCTGTCGTTTTGAATTAAATTATATCGTGCAATTTATTTGTTTTATTATGTAGATCAAGGACAATTCATTACGGAAGGATAGCAAGCGCAACGGTTACATAAATTCCATGGAAGACGAGATGAGTTCGGGTGGACCGTCTCCAACTCCTTCCGGTAGCTCAGCTTCACCGTCACCAACACCTATGCTTCAGCCAAGTAGAAACAAAGCTGCTAACGGGCTAGATTTAAACATGACTGCTCAAGAAATGCGAGCAATGTTGGCTGCAAGGAAGAAGGAGAAGTTGGACCCAAAGACGCAAAAAATTGATTTGAGAAAGAAATATGATATAGTTCAAACCCTCTAAAAGTAGCACATTTGATGCTGAGCTTCACAACAGTTCCTTTTCTGTAATCAGAACATCAGAAATTTCTGTCATTGCATAACCATATTCACTACGTGATTCAGTGTATAACATAATCATCATTCGTACTTCCCTAGATACTTTCTGCTGTGTGAATCATAAATAATTAATCGTAGCTAGATTCCTCCCACTTTCCATTTTATCAATTATGTCTTTTCGGCCGTTGCCTTTGTTCTAGATAATTGGTTAAACCCTATCGGTTAAATTTAGATGTTTTGGGACAGGAAACATGTCTGTATTATAAACTTCGTGCGATCCTCCCTCTTTTATAGCCAGTACATATGCGTAATTTTGTCTAATTTGACAAAAACCTCCAATTTACGAAAATTATATGTAGTGTATGTCTTTGACAGTAAAGCTGCGGTTATGTTAGCATTATTCTTAAAAACTATTTACTACTATACTGAAATGATTACCGACTCTTGCTAGAAATTTAATGCAGGTATGTATGTCTACAATTACAGTGTTAGGTACCGTAGTTTTTATATCATCTTAGAAGCTCCGCCAAGTTTATAGTATGCAGTTGAAATTGGGATTCCCCTTTCCATTGCACTAGCATATACCAACGTACCATAATCTTTTTATCGCTTACATGAGAGAAACGAAATGTAAATCTACAATTAGTCATCTCTGACTGTAATTGGGATGGGAATTTAGTTGGGAATAAGCATAAGGTTTACTCCATCTAGGACTGTCAGATGGTCCTACCCATCCATAAGGGAATACGAGTGTGTGCGATATGTATATTTGTATTTTTTGTAAGTATCATATCATTAATTAATAGCGTGAGTTTGCGTTCCCATTTCCGACAGACTGAATGGGGAAAAAGTAAAAAAAAAATGCTAGACTAGTTTCAAGCAAAGGAGGGCCAATTTGTATTTGCGTTAACATAGTAATTTTTAATGTAAATTTTCATGTGATTCAACATTACCTACGTAGAGTACGCAGCAAATGCTGAAATTTGATATGAACTGCTATGGAATACAATATCGACTTAGATTTAAACAAAAACTAAAATGTTTTTATAATATCACAATGAACTCGAAGAATACGGGATTGAAGTTTGCAATGCAGCCAAAAGTAACGGCACACTTGTGTGGGTAATATGGAATTTGAAACCAACGAACGTTTAAAACGCAAGGATTGTACCCAGTAGTAAGATAATGAAATCGTTAGAACTTGTAATATAACGTAGAGACATTAAAACATAAGGCAGTATCATCCTGATAGTAGTGGTTATGTTGTTATAAACGTAATAAAATAATAATAATTAATGGTAATGCAATGGGTATTAAGTGTATTATATCATAATTTGTTTTAATAATTGTGTGCATCTCCACGTTTGAAAAATAAGTCATGTAACTTTATTGTATCATTTCGTTAGTCCTATAGCATATTGTGGGTAACTAAATTTTCAACGCTCATTTTCCTATGCTAATCTCTATTTTGTCCGTTTTTTGATAGCACTGTTTTAAGCACAAAAATTAGCAGTTATCCATCGTCTTTTTGACTGTTATACACAGTTTAAAAACTATGCCCGGTGTTTAACAATGGGCAAATTACCTTGACGTATTACCTCTGTTACATACTACTCTACGTAAGCCTGAATTTATCTTCACTTTATCACTACATACAGAATATACATATTATGCGTGATTTCGCGGAACCTTGACAAATCTTACAAATAAACTGAGACAATTGAAAATAGTGAAAATTCATTGTTAGTCTATTGTAACCATCATTAATATGTAATTAAATGATTTGTGTAATAACGTGTTTGAACTAATAGAAAATGAAATCATGCTTGAATTTTGGAAACATTTTAACGACGAATGTCATATAATATTCAAACGAGTACATATATACTACTGAATATATAAATTACTACTGTCTCCCTACAATAAGGCATAAACAAAAAATAATTGTGCAACTAGAAATCAGATTATTATCGGTAATTTTATTAGTTGGTGGATTAGTGAAATAAACTGATATACTTGAAATATTTTATCCAAAGTAATTGGTACAAGTATAACCATACTTAGAAGAATACTGTCGAATCAAATTATCTGTAATTGTTGTTACGTAATTGTATATTTGTTATGTAACTAAATAAAAAAATAAAGAGACTCTTAATTGATACCAGCTCAAGTTAATTTGTAATCACAATAAAGCACAACAGACTGTCAATCAATCATTTTTTTAAACATTTTGCAACATAAACTACAAGGCTGGAAGAAAGGGACACGCCAGAGCTCATCCTCACCATTTTAAATGTATTTTTTTTAAATAAACCTAAATATGATTTATAGTGCTATTGGATTAATAACTCGCACTGTGTGTCAGATATTTCAATGGCCTTTTGGAAGGACCACATACAACTCGTAAACTAGTGACGATGAACAGTAGCATACAATAACTAAAACATCCAATTATATATTTTCTTTTTGTCGTACTTTTATTTTCATCAATTTTGAATATTGTGTGAAACAATAGTATATAGTTATAATCAATATACATATTGGAGGACTTCTGTAGTTCTTATGGTTGTTCTAAAAGTTGATGTTCACAATTAATAGACCCATTCTAGCTGTTTAAATATTATTTGCACATAAAGTATACTACAACTTCGATGAATCATGTTTTGAATTTCACCATTCAAAAAGTTTGGCGATTACGCGTGAATACAATACAAGTTTTTGCGGTATTATTTATATATAATACATTATATATATTTTATAGTTCCTTTTTTTAAACAAAATCTTTACAGGCCATTATTATTGCTCATTATTGTATAACTATTCTTCAAACATATTGCACAATTGTTGGCCACAAGCGGACTGTGGTTAACCTGATCTCTTCGTTATCTTTAGCTTTTTATCAGCAAGTTTACCAATTTTACGACAGTAACATTGAACATTATTATTATTATATTATAATTTAGCAACAACTTTGATTCTATATAAAGATCATAACAATCTGCTTTTTTTTTCGTTTCGATTTTTCTTCACAATGTGGATGTTTCATACTCATTACAGTGTGACTCTTTTGCGAATAAAGATCAATTATATTAAATTTACGTATTTGTCATATAATTTGAACAAGCTACACAATAATATACTGTCCTGATCTCCACTGAATTTAACCTTGGTAATACAATTTCTATACTTCAGAGTTTCATGTAGCATTAAAAAACTCAAAGTTCTCCAGTTTTCATTCGTATTTATAATTGAACAACTTGTCTTTTAAATTGTTTCCCATGAAAACCTACACTTCCGACTTTTAGCAATCCTTATTGCACAGTATTTTATTTTAATATGCAAATTTAACTATTTGTTTCTTCTGTGTCTATTTTCGAAGATATTTCTTCACGAAAGACATTTCCGAGTTGTGAATCTGCAGCCTTTCTGAGAAATTTTAAAGCCCTTTCACGGCAATAGTAGAAAACTTCCTTCCTTTTTGAATGTAGTTCACAATTTCTTTCCATGTTTGTTTGTCCTCATTTATACGCACATAGCGGTAGTGAACATTAAAAATCAACCAATACTATAACTACTATACTACAATTATACTATACTATATTGATTATTTACACGCATTAGACACAACAACTAATGGGTACATCGTCATGTGTCCTATAACAATTCGCAGTTTTTACATTTTTTGAAGATTATTTATAAAGTATGGCATGGAATATGCATTTTGATTCTATAATATGAAGGCATACTCGATTTATATATTGTCTGACATGAGTTCCTTTTAACGTTTATTATTTGTTTCATACATTTATTGCCTTTGGAAGTTTCTTACTCGTTGGAATTTTTCATATTTTGTTTCAAAAATAATCAGCATTGGCACTGGCACTTGTCAGTGATTTTGGAAATAAGTACAACTTTTACACTTTCGCTACCCACCAGGGTACTCATAAAAATGTGTCGCGGCTACAATATCATACCTCTTTACACGTATCTTTGTATTTGGCTAGCCACGTGAACTATTGCAGTTGTAGTTGTAGCTGAAGTTCAGCTGCTGAACACAATGTTTGCAAGTTTACGCAAAGCCGATGTACATATTTTTATTACTTGGTGTCGAGAAATTGTGAGCTACTTCTACGAGCGCGAAGCAACGTAACTTGAGTACAACCTAACTACTACAATATGTGCTTGTTTATCATATGTACCCCCATTAATTATTGGAATGAAAGCCTAATGGGGCCGAAAATAAAACAATATTTACCGGATGAGAATCTTTAACAAATCAGGTAATCTCATTTAGTTGCCTTATCATGATCGCAATTATAATTAAAAGTCGAGTAATTATTAAAATTAATATTATTAATAATAGCCATAATGGTAATAATAATAATAATAAAAAAGTATTTATCGAGTTCTGAATCAGTGAAAAAGTGAAATCAATAACGTCTAAGTATTCATTGTAAATGGACGACAATATATAAAGTTTGAAAAGGAAAATATAATGGAGAGAACAAATAGACAGAAATCACAAACAGCGTTGGAGGCTGATCTACTGGTAAGCATTCCTGAAACTCTAGACCATGAACCATTATGTGGTCTGGAAGGGATGTTGAGAAGATGGGTAAATATTTGGTACATGTCTACCATTTGGATTGGTTGGTGAACAACTCTCTTCAGGAAACCTGAAAAAAATACACTATGGCATTAACACTACACGACAGCTAATAAGGGATACATATACATATAAACAATATTATAATTTTGAAACTATATCATAGTCATAATACATAATATGTAATCATACCTGGTCCTTTAGCAAAAAATATTGTACGCATTTCCGTCATGTTTGCATAGCCATGAACACCGCCAAAATAACCAGTGTCAGGAGGATCCCTGGGAATCTGTTTCGAGTTTTGAAGCCCACGAATAAAATAATTCGGCTTAGCAACTACCAAAATATCTTGGACTAATCTGTGATTTTTGTAGTGAAAGTAATCTGGTATCTCTTCTCTACGATACACATCGAATCCCTCATGCCCTTTTAAACCATTATAGACCTGCAAGCCAAACCCAATAAAATTAACCTTTCACGGTCCCCTTGTTTTTGTATTATAACAACCGATGGTAGTATACCATTCGTGGCATAAAACGAACAAACCAATTAGTTGTATGGTGTTTGCTGTCGTACCTGCTCTACTTGCTTTGCGTACGGCGTAATTGCTATTACAGTGCCTCTGTCAAGTACCTTGTATACGTCAGACGCGTTTATGTAATGATCCAGTGACAAGTAGGTCGTGTCCGACCCTTCCCCTACCCACTTCATTCCGTGATCACCCGTGATTATAATGTTAACCTATATAACAGTACAATATGCAGTTGGTAAAATACAAAACAGTCACGAAAAAAGCTTGACATTTCTAAATGCCAACGTTCTCCAGCTTGTCTACTAGCTATCGGGTGGGAGGTCTCACTTTACCCCGAAAGAAACTCACCTTTTCATCAAGGCCTGTGTCGACCATTTGATCGAGAAAGTCTCCTATTACACTATCTACTTCTTTTATTGCCTTCTTGAGTTCTGGTGAATCGGGTCCATACCTATGCCCAATATTATCAATGTGTTCTCCATACACCTAGAGACAGTGAAGCACAACAGAAATCAGACTGTTAATACAAACCGACAAAGAGAAATGCTTCCGGAGGCAAGCTTCCCTATAAGCTCGTGCGTCGTATGGTTGTTGGTTTCTTATTTATATCGATTTACCATAACTAAATCATAATCCTTCTGTAAACTGTCGACAGCAACCCGCAAAGTTTCTCTGATAGCTTTTACTCCTTTCACTTCTGTGTATCCGGAACACCTCTCCGGCTTAATCTGATCGAATGGTACATCACATCTGGACCAATATCGAAGATATGCTTTCCTATTATATCTAGTGGCAGTGGTCCAAATCGGTTCTATATCCTGCCACCAATGATCCATTTTTGTGGTTGAGTGATTATTTAAATCAAACACGGTATCCCGCTGCAGATCAAACATGTAATTTCCAAGAATCCCATGATACTCGGGGTATACTCCTGTGCTTATCGACGTCCAGCAGGGAAAAGAAACGGAAGGGAAAACGGGCTCCACCCATTCGGCTTGAACACCCTCTTGAAGGAATGTAGAGAAGCCGATCAGTTCGTCCTTTTGGCTTTCATAATAATCCCATCTGAACCTAATAATAAATTGTTTCGCACACACGCATAAACTATTAAACTGACAATCAGGCAGACATACAAGCAGAGAAAGCATTGTTGCGAAAAATTCTCCAGTGGATGCAATCCATTTATCTAACAATTTTTACCCAATCTGGTTAAGTACATTGAAATATTTTGCCCTTTTTGTGAAAAGAATTTCCAGTGAAGCCGAGAATGCGTAACAATAAATATCTTTACTTATCGCGACGTACCAATTCTTTATCGCTATAAGATATTATCCCCCACACTCATGGTAAACGTGCATTTTACGGTTATAAAACTATCAAAATGGTTTCCTAATACTAAATCAAATCAAGGAACACCCATTCTTTACTTTCCTGAAAGGTATCCTTTTTTGAAAATTGACTGCGTAAGTCTTCTCGACATCCAATGGCAAATCATACTTCTTTATTATAATGTTATTACACACTGACACTACCAGTGAGTGATTTGGCTGTCACTAACAAAATTTCAAAGGAGCTGAAATCTATCCTGCACAACAGCTTACTATAAATGTCTAGCGTAATCTTAAAGTTGTGTAACATGTTTACCTATGTGCACTACAGCATCTGATGCGATACAGCAAAATAAGTAACATCGGTTGAATGACCCACGGAGAAACTCGCTGGCTTCTTTTATTTATATCTAACTGACTGGATCGACGGCCTTTTATATTGCGCCATTGGATATCATACAAGTTATTTATCAATATCTTTTTTCGTTTTCTACATAATCTGTTGTCAAGTCGTTTGTGTTGTGTGTCTCATTTAACAAGACTGTTTACAAAAGGATAAAGTCGGCTTGTGCTAACTTGACTGCTTTCCTGTCGTTAAAAGTGCTTAACCAATAAAAATCATTTTAACTAAACAAAAGTGTGTCATACACTAAACACTTTTACATATTACACGTTGTTCTTGACATTTTGTTGATGATTATACTTCCATTATTGAACTACGAGCTAAAGAAATCTAGCCAACTAACGCAAAACTCGACATTCTGGGTAAGATATCTGAATAATGTGTTGAATAAGTGTAGTGTGTAGTATGAATAGCTTATTTAAGTGTTTAGTTTTATCCTATGTACATGTTC
Source organism: Callyntrura guangdongensis (assembly GCA_027744295.1). Classification (NCBI taxonomy): domain Eukaryota; kingdom Metazoa; phylum Arthropoda; class Collembola; order Entomobryomorpha; family Paronellidae; genus Callyntrura; species Callyntrura guangdongensis. The sequence continues at coordinate 18,884 of JAHZNB010007670.1, read as the reverse complement.
ATTTCCCTTTCATGTTTATTTTCATGGTTACGGTTATTATGTGTGTACGGATTTTTGACGTAACGAATCCTGCTGAACAAAGCAGTTTAAAAGATAATTGAAGTCAGAGGCGAACAAAATTTAATGACTAATATCAATACCACTGCTTTGAAGAGAGAGCAACTTTTGAAAGTATAGAAACAAAAAGATCGTACGTGACATAACAACATCCATGGAAACTAGAAGCTCCTTTGTTCGTATAAAAAACAACGTAACACCGCACCAATGTGAAAGGCTTCGTTCACAATACTTTTCACCGCCAACTGACAATAAACTGTGTGTGTATACCGTATATTTCTTATTGATTGTCCAGTTGCAAAATCTTTAAATTGTATTGATGCCACCAAATTTACGTGGCAATACAACTTCTAGGTAACTCCTTTCCCTGTAAGTGTAAGTACTGACGATGAGTTCTTCTAACTGCAAAAATGTTAGGCCTCCCTATCTTAACGAAATTATAGCCCTGGTTCTTAATTTAAATGATACGTTTCCTACAAGCACCTCTGCATGCCTTTTTGTTGCAGATGACTAAAAATTCTTTTTCTCTTTAGTATGGTACATAATAGTTTTATGAATCTGGTTGCCATTGCATTGTCAACGTGTTTTTCTCATGATGAATAGAGAATACGAAATGATCGGTTTCCAAATAAAAGGAAATGCGTGTTCCTTCGTTTATGTTGTACAATCTAATCTTGATTCGATGTGCCGCCACATGCCACCTCCAATTTGCATGTTCGCCAGCCACAAATAGCCTAGGTTTAAGTTTTATTACTACTACTGGAGACTAAAACGAGATTCCTTCCTCTTCACTGTTCCTCCTTTTTCTGGTATTATGCTAGACATGACATAGGATAAAACATAGGAACAGACATACGCACACTGTTACTGTAGTGTAGTAGATATGTTTTAGGGATATCACAGTGAAAGTATAATGGAATACCTCTTTTCCCCTTTTACGACGAGTGAATAAGCTTTCATGAGCATTTTGGCCCTTTCAACATCAATTCCACTTATGAACTTACCCGTCCAGCATGATAATGAGGAGTTTGTGATGCGTTCCAGAGCCCTTCTCCTCGTTAGACTCTCCATCACTTGCGGCTTGGGCTGATGGGAAATCACACAAGAATGTTACAGTGATTCCAACGGCAAGACATAATTTAAAGACATCACACGCTTTCTGACTTGCTTCTTTCATCTGTAAATAACACAAGGAGTGAGGTAGGTATTAACTTAAGCACCTTTTTTCCAACATTGCCAAAAACAACCAACGTCAACGTCGCCATCTAAAGATACCAGCACACTTATTAAAATCCCCTCACTCTCATACATATATTATTATTATACGGCCACTTCAAAATGACAAGACATACACGAAGTTATACAACTAATAAGCTTTTATGTAACAAATGCGAACGGGTATTAATTAAGAAGGGAGAGCTCCGCTGCTTGCTACTAGCAAACTTATTGCTTGTAACAAAGTTTTTATTGCGTCGTTTAAAAGCTGTTGCTCCCCTCAATAAAAAGATTGATGAAATGCCATAAAAATTGAGGACAAAATTCAAATGTTCTGAAAATGACTGGTCCCTAAAAGCACGACTCTTCTACTCATAATCTCTTGTAGACAGACGAAATCTCTTGAGAACAGTGAACTTTTCATGAGAAGTTCAAAGGAGGCAATTTCATGAAAATTAGTATAGAGCATGGTATATTTGCTGGAACGGTTCCACTGACCGGAAACTGAACTGAATTTCACTTTTCAAATGTCTCTTCCGCTATTATGCATTAGTTTCCCGTGTGGACAAACAGAATAATGTGTGCGTCATTGCAAGCCAAAGTGGGGCACGGCGATACACCTAACCAGTCTAGTACTTTCTCATGCATTTTACTAAGGAGCTAGCGAATGTTTCTTATGGCGATCAGGTTGTCCGTCTGTCGGTCTCGAGAACGGAAAGGAATTTTAAAATTCTGTTTTCGCCAATCGATAGTCCATGCAATCTAGTTGTGCCGGAATTTCTGAGGTCAACGGCTAATTACAAGCCGTTAAAATATAAGAACTATTTTTTAAAACTTTGCATTACTCCTATATAACCGCAACCAATGATCAGATCTTGCCCATGGGCACTCAGAGTCAAAGGTCAATTAAAAAACGTTTTATGTCAGGAACCTGACATGCGATTTTGATCAAAATTAGTATGTACACACCTTAAAGTGTCCTCTATAGATGAACAAATTTGGAAAGTAGGGGATTGGAAGGGGGGAGGGTTTAGGAAAGAAAGATAAACTAGTTTATATTGTCTTTAGACTTTATATTTTCCCCTTGATAATTCGATTTTTCATTCGTTACTTCACTAAAGTATGTGATTGGTTTACATGATTTATTACAGGGCTGTAGGAACTGGGCGACATGAGGAGGGCAGTTCTATCCTGCAATGCTATTAAATTTTAAGACTCGTATTCTACGTATTGTAAATCTTAGAATTCCTAAGGGGGCCATGTCCCCCCGTCCCAGGTACTACTGCCATGGTTTATTCCATACCTAACACGAAAAACAGTTTTTCGTGTTTTGTATGTACTTATTGCTAACACCCGAAGTGTTTGCAAAATTTCACGAAAAGTCCACAAGTACATAATTTGAATTCCTTATACCTTTAGGAAATGTAAGTAGTAAGTAGGTAATAAAGTTTTTTTTACCAACAAGCATACTATTCGATCATAGTATTGGGTAATTATTGTTTCTTAGTAAATATTCTTAGTACGATAAAAATCCTGCTTTATTGATTGCTCAGATCTAGCATAAATGGAAAGTAAATGTGCCTACAGAAATCATTGGCTAGATGCCCTACTCAGTTTCATGGGAATTGTTGACCCTTTTTCATTTCCACGGTAGTATGAGATGCGTAGTGTGCTATTTGAAAAATATTACAGCGAGTAGCAGCAATGATTATTTCGATAGTGTGCTTTCCCTGCGAGATATCGCACACCGAGAGAAAGACCTTGCCATACGCGAAGTTTGCAAATGGCACGCTCCTTCCAAATTGGACACGCTGCGTGTAGGTGTATAGGTAACGGTCGTCGGAGTGATTATTATAATATATATGCGAAAATTTAGTTTAGCATACAATTCTCATTCAATAGTCATGTAGCCGTCCATCATTCACATATCCAACCTTAACCTGTAGTGACACATGAATATGAATGAATTTAGCAAATGGAATTCGTTGAAATGGTCGAGTGAGAAAGTAAGAAACAAACAACTTAATGTGTAAATTATATAAGCTTGTTGAAAAGTGTTGATCTGTTGAGAATTGGTAAATGAAATCTTCAACATTTCATGGAGGTGTCTGGGGAGGCTGGGGAATATACGATGTTAATTGTGTATTCATAGCTGGCACACTACTTTGCAGCTTCCTCAAAAGCAAGATTCGTGTGACATTTAGTCTGTTATATGCACTAATATGTTAGAAAATTACAACGCATTTTATGTGGCGCTTGAAAAGTTACAGGGACAAACACGAGGCGCAGATGTGTCAAAACGACAACGCTGCTGTAAGCTCAACAACCAAGAAATCATAATTGAAGAACTTTTTTGCAATAAAAAGTTTTACAGCTATTTTCATTTTCATTCTTGCTTGCGTGAAGTTATGTCATTCCTTTTAAGCTTGGCCCATACACTGCCTTTGTCTAACCTTCCCCCTTCTTCCTCCTCTCTACTTCTACTACTAATCTTTTCATCATTGCTTTGTCAGTCTTCTCACGTTGTAGCCAGCAGTAATCGCTTAGAATTACATGTTATCATTTAATATTGTCTTGATTTATGAGACTGTAAACTCAAACCCTAAAAATGCTCTATCCTGCCTGCTGATGTGAATTATATTAGCCAGAGACTTTTCCTTGTTAGAAGTTTAAATGTGGATGATGTAATGATATGGTGGAATTCTCACTACATCAAAACCTCACACAAACAAACAACCCGTCGTGAATTTCGTCTGTCAAAACCATGATCAACCATGCGGAACGCTTCAAATTTTTAGGACGGTGGAAATGCTCTTAGGATAACCAAAATGACTTGTTATTACCAATTATACAATTCACGAACCAAGAGTAAAGCAAGAGAATCCTATGAGTAGTGGGGACGAAGTAGTACTGAAAGTACATGGTACGAAGAGAAAAACCAATGAATTTCTTCTTTCAGTTGCAATTAAAAAGATGCAAGAAGATGTTAGTGATGATAATATTCACTCTATATTGGTTGCACAATTTTTACACAATGAAATTTAGTTTCTACAATGACCTCTTTCCTATTGTTGTCGACTGCGTGTAGCCATAATTCGCCGTAAACACGTTTGAAGTGACCAATGCAACACTAATATTATTGACGAATGCGATTGCTCTCTGTCAAATGATGTGAAGAGTTCGTTTATCAATTAGTTTACAGTCTACAGTGGTATGAAATCTGAAAAAAAAATCTAGTGATTTCTTGCAAAGATGTTGCGAAATTATTGGGTGTGGCAAAAAGGTCGCAGTTCCTTTTCCGATTCGACGACAAGTTTTGTTAATATGTGTACTACTAATAAATTAATCCAGATGGGATGAAGGAGGTACAACAGATGCAAGTAGATATAAGTTGAATTAGTAATTAGCATTACAGCATACGTCTGCAAGTTTGCATTTAGTGTTCCACTGTAAATGCCACCACCATCCATATCGCTGATCATTTATGTGTACTAATGTGTTTTCAAAAGACACCTAGTAGCTTATCTGCTACACAATCTGCAATGCAACCATTGATGCCACTTATTAATTTGTAGTATGTGTGCTTGCGAATATATAAATAAGTAAACAGTTTAGTACAACAAGGCCAGAAAGTAGATTTCATTCGCTAGCAATAGCAAAAAGGAGGAAGAGATAATGTGAAGTTTTGAATTTGAAATTAAAATAAAACAATGGCAATAGGGACAACGTGAGACGCAGAATATTTTTCCTCGCCGTTGCTACCGCTACTATTATCACTAATTCTGCTACAAATATGTGCTTACGAATATGCATACGATTTGTAAAAAATACGCTTAAACTTTGTCGCGATCGTGAGGAAGATTTGAAAGCAATTCACAAACAAAGAAGTGCAAAATAAATGTTAAGTGTATAAAAGCCTTGGAATAAATACTGTTACTTGCTCCTTGTTGGCAATCATGCAAATTCCTTGATGAAAATAAACACAAACTTACGGTGAAAGATTGGATATCCACATCTCAGAAGCTTATTGCCAGTACAGGACGCAGCGAGTTTCAATGTCAACTGACATGAAATTTTATAGATAGAGCTCCCTTCTTATGACTTCAAGTATCGACAATGACAGAATTTCGTGGAATAAATAATTGCTAGTTTTCTTCTGTAAAAATGTCGTTGGCTGAAGTAATTTTGCTTCGAAAAAGCTAATTGCAGAAAAAGGAATGATCCATGAGTTTACAAAATGTAAAAAATATAGATTAAAAGCTAGAGTCGATTAGAAGTGGAAAAATTGGTAAAGACGACGACCAAGTAATGGTTCTCGGTAACGGGGAACAAAGTCGGTGGTGTATATTTCTGTTCTTTCTGTATACTATTATCACTTTGTCGTATTGGTATTTTCTACGTAAAATAAAAAACACTTCTCGCTCAAATACACACACACTCAACCGGGAGAAGAACAGAGACGCAAGTGAATTGAGATAGTTTCACGTGGGTTGAAAATAGTTCGGAAACGACGAGGTTATTGTGACGTATTGTATATGTGTTTGTCTGTCTGTGTGTCGTCGTATGTAAGGTTACTTACACTAAACGATGACTACACTACGTGTAAACGCTGATGATGGCTTGGTTGGAGTTGACGATGCCGATGTTTGTATGGCTTTGCTGTGTTTCTCTACCGTTGCTTGCCTTTTTGTCTTTTTATGTTTTCGGCTTATTATGCCTTTTGATATTTCCTTACAACGAAGTATGATGATGGTATGTGGAAAGAGATTGTGTTTGCATTACTTTGCGTCGTTGATGGAAATGAAGCAATAAAATCAAGTCCTCTGCAAACTTCAAAAACTACTGGTACAGTAGCAACGTTTAATCATCGGCACCACGTCGAGACCATATAAGAGATAATAAGTATGTTATGTTTTCAGCTTGAATAAACACTTCTTTGGGTAAAATTAACTTAACAAAGGAACATTGGATATTATCACGTCCCCTCTATTCATAAGCTACTATACCATTAATATTATTAATATTGATACTTCACTGTTGATTCAAACACAGTCGTCAAGATAATCATTATTATTATTACTTCATTCAACAGAAATAGAGCACACAGCAACTATCATGGTAGACAGAGGTCGAAAAGAAACTGTGATTGACACTCAGATATACATACGTACACCTCTTGAGCTTTATTTGGCTGAACGTAGCTAAAGCATTCCGTCTGTCTTAACTTTTTTCTTACAAAAATACCAATCTAATTGAATTTTTCTGGAGAAACTGTTTCTGCCTACACCATGGGGCATCGAAATTTTAGTCAAATTTAAATTGAAGAGCTTATTATGCATGCATGCATCTTCCTACGAACATGCTTATTTTGTGTACTTACGAATGCGTTGCCGCGTGTGTTGTACGTATCAATCTATCATAATCACCTTCCCAACTATCACTCAAGTACACAACTGTGTCCGTCCGTACTAATTTACAATCTGAATCAAACACGTTCGCCAGGTAAATAAAATTAAATGGGATATTTATACTATAAGAGGAGACCTGACCCTACAGGCACGGAGTAATTTTTTGTTACTTGTTTCAAAGATTTGCTTTTGTACTTTTCAAACATATCATTTCCGCATCAGATAACACTCTCGCTGTCACTACCAAATACTAACAGCACGTGTACGCCACTCCAACTGCTGCGAATATGCAACACTTCACAGAACGTGGCTGCTGTTTTCCTCACGTAGGAAGTGAGAATAATGGACACGGAAATTTTTATAGTTTCAACAATAAAAGCACTGCCATTTAACTCTAGACATTCTCAACCAAATACTCAACTTTCCTACAGCTCCTAAATGCAGCGTTCAGTCTGATTATTTTAAAGACTCTCCTGCGAAAAAATTTTCATGGGATTACGCTGTCGAGAAGGACGGCTTATTTCTGCTGTTACATCGATATACTTTCCACTACCAAACACTCACTTTAAAGAAGGCTTCTATATATTGTAAAACCAGTGTGTCTATCAAATGGTTGCTGTGCAGGGAGAAAGAACACGCTGTATAACGTTTCCCTATTTTTTTAACTTCACCACCACACAAAGTAGCAAAGAGGAGCAAGGATTGCCAAAGCGACCACCGTCATCACCACTATTGTTGCTGGTGTGCTACTGCAAGGAAGACTGCCAAAGAAAAATCCTCTTGCCACCACTTGGCCTGACTGACTATAAGAATAAAAAAATCTACCCAACTTGAGTTAGCTTTCAGTCTTCCTACATTTTCATCTCAAACTTTTTACTACTTGTCTTAAATAATAATAGTATGGGAGATGGGATTCGGATGGTGGTGAAGGGACGACGAGAGCGAATGTTTTTACTGTTGTTAGCGTACTGAAAAGCCTATAAAATGAAGTTAGCAATATCAGCACCAGTAGTTGTTGTAGTAATGTGCAATGGGGAAGCAAAAATGCTGCTAGTTAAGTCCATGTTGTTACACTGGTTTTTGCTCATCTTACTTGTCTACTGCTCTACTACTGTCTCCACTCTTTAGTGGGTTTCTTTAGAAAGTGTTTTTGTTTAGGGGGAGAATCCGTTGTTGCAATGATTTTTATGCTACGTTACGCCACACTTTTACAGTATAGTAGTAGCGTAACGTTTTTTGTAGAATACATTTTATGTGTGTTTGAATATATTATTGTGGATGATGATGATAAGTTCCATTGGGTGAACTTGCCTATTCATGACTTCCGTTGTCTTGCTCTTTCTCCATTTCGTTTTCTCTCCATCTTTCTTCATTCTCCTCCTCCTTTCTAGCAATAATCTGTTCATAGCTGAAAGAGATTTGCAACTTTGTCATTGCTTGCTTCTCCCACTTACCAAAAAAGTTACAAACGGGCAAAATCCTGTCGCTGTAGCACAGATTGTTACTACTATTGCTCGACGGTTTGCGTCTAGTGGTACACAAAATGACGACTTGCAAAAGCATGAAATCACAGGGTGAGAACAAAAAAGTAAGGCAAACTTGATTCGTGTTTGCCGACGTTACATTCATAGAAACTGAAACGATGTTGTCGTGTGCTACAATGTACCTAGACGAATCTGCCACGCAATGTTTTTTTTTATTATGGCATTTTTTCGTGACTTTCTACTTCCTTTACGTGCAGCATGGGCGGGCAGCATGGCTAAGTAAAAGTAAGTCAGTAAGACAACACGTTCCAGTGTAAGACATCCCGAAACGAAAAAGAAACAGCGTCTCGGTTTTACTATGCTTTAGGATCTTCTTGACTTTTTGTTGGCTAAACAACGGTCGTCCCATGTGGTATACGTTTTCATTTTTATAACTTGGCTGCTAGCTACTTAGTTGTATAAGCCAAACATGCACTGTGCTTTTCGACCGGGAGTTTGCTATTTCTTGGGAATTTTCTCTTGCTTCGTAAGACGGCTTTTATTCCGGTGGTGTGATAGTGATATGATGGTATGTACATACGTACAAAGTGATGCTCTTCTTTACAAATGAAATACGAAGAGGGAAATAAACAGAGTTGAGAGAATCAAGAGAATGCCATTTGAATCTCAGTCAGTTCGACTAGCGCTGCTACTTGGTTTGCTGCTCTGGTGGCTTGGCAATCCTTTACAAACTCTTATGGATCGTTTATGTGTTAAACAAAGTTACATCGTTCAATAAGTAATGTAACATTAAAAAGATAGTAAGAATGATATGATTAATAGAATTGCCATAAAAAATCCGGCCCGTTCCGTAAACGTATCATCCCGACAATATTTTCCGAACACAAAACACATGAGCCCCACCCCATTATATACATGCACTGATGAAAATTTTTCATAGTCTGTCTGGATTGCTATTTCCTTCCTGCACTGTATGTATGCCAGTAAACTATACGGTTTTATTGAGGAAAATAAGCCGCATTGACACACTTTATGTCTTTTGTTATACAACTTGCGAACCGCTATTCCATCACAATCATGATCACCACAACAGCTTTCCTTTAATAAAATGATCAAGCCAAACTAATGACTCAATGACATGTAAGACACTTATGAATACAAAATTTTTCCTCATCATAAGTTACTGCTTGAGTTCTTGGTCCATTGGAACACGTTGGATAAATACAAAAGGTGAATTTGAAGGCAAAGAACGGCTATGCCTAATTCTAATTCAAAATTATGGAAACCAAAATGACTATACATTGTGTATAAAAGTTCAGGCTTTCTGGAATAGTTTTTTTTTTCGAAATAAGAAATGGTTTAATATTGTTTAAATAAATTCATTCCCGAAATACATTTCCAATTTGCTATGAAATGAAATACTATTTGAAATACATTTCAGAAAAAGTAGTTAATAAGAAATACAATTAAATTATTTCCGAAGTTGAAATACAAAATTACGAAGAGACAACCAAATTTGTTGAGCTCTAATCATTTATCAGATTATCAGTATTAATGACAGAGTTTAAGTATATCATTTCTGTCTTTCAATGTAGTTTATTCCACCGGTGCACAAGTGCATCTATCCCTTCGGTGAAGAATGCGGTCGTCCTTATGCTGAGCCATCCAATTGCGTTTTTTCACCTGGTCGTCCGAGTTATATGATCTCCCACGCATACAGCTCAAATAACCCCAACTCTTTGAACTTTGCGAGATGTGTGGCATGGTGCATTATCGTGCAATAGAAAAAAACCATCATCCCACTTTAAAACACGTTTTGTGATGATGCCGGTTTTCAATTTTTCCAAGATTGTGGCAACGCTTGACCATTTAGTGTAGCATCTCTGTGTAGAAAAATTCGGTCAGCAGAACCTCGAACTTGTCCCATAACACCAGCATCATAATCTTCTTGTTTGCTTTTTTCGAATTAAGTTTTGAGCACCCCCGGAAACACGCTGAAACCAATGGCACGACTGCCTTTTTGACTCTACTTCATACTGGTTCAAATACCAGCAGCGCTATTACAGTTTATCCAAGAAAAACATCCCTATCACTTTCAAAGGAGACCATATGCTACCTATATACCAAGTTTGGTGAAAATTGCCTCACAAACACCAGAGATACACCTACGTCACCTGGGGTGATTTTCACCAAACAGTTAGCCTATAACCTGCTTTGAAAGTGGACAAAACTTTGACGCCCTATGTCAACGGGGTCTTAGGTTACGTATGTATATTTCTGGAATTTGTGGGAACATTTTCACCAGACTTTGTATATAGGTAGGTAGTCTATGACCTCCTCCAAAAGCGGAAAAAGTTTGACGAAGTTTATTGATTCTGTTTTCGCCAATCGGTTCCTCATCCCGTAAACTTCCCTGCGAATGATTTTGGGGTTTCTAGGTCAACGGGGTCAAAGGTCACGTAGGCGTATCTCTGATATTTGTGGGGCGATTTTCACCGAACTTTGTGCATAAGTAACCTGTGACCTCCTTTCTAAGTTGACAAAAGTTTGACGTCCTAGGTCAACGGCAAAGGTTATATATTGGTGATTACTTCGTTGGTTTTTTAAAGTTTACGATGGTGTAACCTTTATCCATACACCCGGCCGTCCGACCGCAAACACGATATCTCAAAAACCAAAAAAGAAATTGGACATCTGTCTTCACCAATCGATAGCCCTTACCAATATCTCGGACGAGTTCGAAGATGGGTCCACCCCGACTACCCCAGAGGGTCAAATCGGAGGTCAATGTTCAACCATGTCCAAATGAGCTCAACTCGGTGTGCAGGTACATCTTATGTACCTAAACTACAATATTGATTAGTTTTTTTGAGTTGGATGACCCCTGTGACCTCTGGAAGTTACCAAAGGTCAAATACGTCCAAATGAGCTCAAACTCAGTATACAGGTACTTTATATGTACCCTAAACTAATATACTGAATTTTAGTTGAATTGCGTGACTGTATGACCCATGTGACTTCTGGAGTTCTTCAAAGTTCAATTATTGTTTAAACAAACAATTCACAAGCAACCCTTAAATACCTTCAATGCACCCTTCGTAGTTCGTAAGTTCGTAACAATCGTAAACTTTCTTTCAACAGTTAACCCGGTTTATTTAAATAAAAATGGGATAATGGCTTTGAAATGACATTAAGCATGACACAGATATTAAGTGCATAAAATTCAATGTACTTCAATGTACAATAAAAGTACATTTTGTTCGGAATTTTTCATTTCCCTATAAAAACGGTACAAAGGTTCAAGAAAGCCACCTGCTAAAGCGTTTGTTTCAACTCTTAAAAATGTTGCTGGAAGTTCAAAGGTCACTACGGGGAACGACTTCTACATTAAAGGAACAGAGGGTGTTTCCACTAACCGCCTCTTTTAGTTACGCTGGTTTGGGCGCGTAAATATCCGCACAAAAGAATCTATTTTTATATGAAAGCATATTGTTGGAGCTTAAAATATTTACATTCATATCGCTTTTCTTTACTTTAAAAACTTTACTTTAAAACTGCACTGCATGCGAAATTTCCAGTATAAGTTGACAAGTTGATTTGAGTGGTTTCCAGAGAAAACTACCTAAAAATGTTTCAAAAGGTCACTCTGTATTGCTATCATTTGCCATGGTGACCGGATTTAGTCTCAATAAATTAGATGGTCCACGCCACCAAAATCTCAACATACCCCATGCTGACAAAATCGATTTTCCGGAAAATTAACACCTTGATCTAGGAAATAATTTAAATCAGCCTCATACTGGTGTCAAAAAATGCGCAGTATCCTGTAGAACCAATAAATGTAAGGGCTATGACGACCTGAGCGAGAGACTGACCAGAAAACTCATGGTCAACGTCGTGGGTGAAGATCACAAAGACCGGAAGTGAAACTGTAGAAAGCTGTACGGAGAAATTTTGACGGGAGAAAAGTCCGAGTTTATGGTCACAAATGACAAAGTACTGTTTTTTAAATTTATTTTTAATAAATAACCATATAAAATTCCAAAAATAAGTTTCTGAAAATGATCAGAAAAAAATTCTGAGTCCATTGAGATCAATTTTATTTTTTAGTGAAAAAAAGCGGAAAACTTTACTGACCCTCTAGCAGGTCGAATCTTACCATTTTGTTTAGTTTATTCTTACTATGTAGGTTTCGAATTTTGACATTCTAATTTTTCCAATCGATTCCGCAATCCTTAGGCTCATGATTTTGGGGTTTCCAGTTTAACGGGGTCAAAGGTCACGTAGGTATATCTTTGGTATTTGTGGATTGGATGGAGGGAGGGTTTGTTGAATACAATTCAAGTGATTTCTTCGTTATTTTGCTACTATTACTTTGTAGGTTATTGGATATGGAAGCATCAAAGAATGACGACAGAGCGTTTAATGCCACGAAAACAAAATCTCATTATCATGCATGTTTTATTTATTGAAAGAATAAAGATAACAATCGACAACCTGTTACTGCCACATAGACTGTTATAATTGATGTATAACAATGATTTTTCATTAAAAATAAATTACAACTAAAGTACAGTGCATTTCTTTGAAACTGGTTGCGACATTTGAAATTTTAAATCTATCGTTGGTATGTTTAGTTGGGAATGTTTGTGTGTATGTCATAAAATGTACTGTGGCTCATGTACTAAATCATAATAGGAATGTGGAGGAATTGTATTTGGTAGAGTGTTGTATGTATACTGCATGGTATTGTGTATTTTTAGTATTTTAAACCTCAACAAACACTATTTACTTAATTTGTTTAATCGTACTTTTAAAATAAAAATAATGTGCACCTTTTACTTTATTGTGCTGCGGTTTTGTTTGCGAAATTTTATCAATTCATTCAATATTAAATCATCCAGTAGGAAGGTCCGGGTCCGCCGTCATACTTAGATCGATGAAGCAGAGACTTTTCAAAAGCCTCTGTGGTCGCTAGAACCGAGGAACCAATAAAGCTTCCATGATATCTGTACGGTGATACATTTATCTGAAAAAGTTACATAAATGTGTATATTAGACAATTCTGCTGTTCCGAATGACTACAAAAAGCTTGTGCGAAGTAAATTTACCTTTGGCTTAAGATGTGGTGGGCACAACTTGGTCAATTCATGCTCCAATCGTTCTGGAAATCCTGGAATCATGGAACATCCTCCAACAAGCAATATGTTTTGGCTCATTTCCTTACGTATGTCGACCCCGCAAGTCTGTAGGCATAGATAGACAGATAAAATAGACGATTAGAAGTTGTTCTAAATTTTATATAATATTTTAGACGAATGACATTTTATACCAAACAAACCTGTAAGCATTTAAAAATCATTTTGGGAAGGCTGTCACAATCAAAGCCATACAGTCCAGGATCAAAAAATCCTTCCCCAACACCACGGAGCACATTTTGGTTTACTCCAATCAAGTTAGAGAATGAAAGAACGTCCCTCAAATCCATTTCTACCACTATCTCTTGAGAATCAAGAGAAGGTCTTCGAGATCCATTAGTACTGATGCACACAAAATTTTCGGAAATGAATCGGAGTACAAGATTTTCCGCTGGAGTAGATAAATACAGTCCATTTTCTTGAGGCCCAAGCCCTTGACGTAACGAATGCTTTAGAGGTTGTCCACCGTACGGTGCTCGAGACCAAGCTTGAGACAGTATAAAGCCCTGGCTGACAGGCACTATATCACATCTCTCTCCAATGTCACACACTATTCCGTTATCAGTACTGTAGGCCCAGAACGCCACCACACTTTGATGTGCCATCATCACGCTTCGAATCTGAAAACGGTTTCAGTTCAATTTATTTAAATAATCGAAAGTTCATTAACCATGACAATCATAAGTAGCAGACTACACAATACACTACATTTTGACAAACTAATATTGAATTTTTAAAAACAACTACCTACCTGATACGTATTAAAAAGCAACTCAAGGATGCTCTTTCGACACTTGTTTTCAACTCGCCGCGGAAGGTTAAGAATAAGTCTGTAATTCTCGGGGCGAATATTCAAGTCCTTAAATATCTTTTTCAGAAACCCTTCAACTGCACCAATTTCTATTATATTCTGTATGAAGTTATATAATCAACCGTTAGATTTCTACATACAATTATTTAAACAGAAAATTAAGAAGGGGGTCAACAATTTCGATAAATGTAAATACCTGGCACATTTTCGAGGAGCATTCAAATGGAAAACTGATTTTGGCATTTTTACGATAATCCGGTTTGTAGACATCGTTTCCGTAAACAATTTTACCAGTACTTAAATTCTCAGACATCACAGATGCAAAAAAGAGAGCAGGAAGTGTCGCTGAAATCATATGAAATTCAATGTAATTTATAAAATTCTTACAAAGTACTGTGGGCGCTTCGATATACCATTTTGTCTTACGTTGGTGTGATAAAACGCCGGCTCGTATATTGGAAGAACCAATGTCGACCAATATGATGTCCCGAAATAGAGAAGGACTCTTCGGAAGAATAGGAACTGCGAAGGATAAACTTGAGGCCATTTCCTGTTCCAGGGCTGCAACCCATCGTTTTGCCACTTCAGGTGTAGAGCATTGTAACACAAAGTAATGACCTTTCTGCAAATGGTAAACAATATTATGTTTATAAAAATAAACTGACACAGTATATTATTAATAGGTATAATTACGATGTTCATGCTTACTTACCCCATCATCAACCCCAATGATGCGGTTAGTCATTCCTTTGCCCTAAAATATTATTTAATCAAAATTGGTCAGATGCAAATAGCGATGATAATTGCTTTAAGCAGATAATAGTAAATTCATTTACCTGTTCTGGACCTACAAATTCCACAGGATCTAAAAAGTCGACTTTGCCTCCAATAAGGTTGATGGATTGGAAGAGCTCTTGGCAGTCGTCTTTCTGTTTAGGAAGTCACGATAACAGCTAGTCATTATTATTGCGTCTTATAAATAATGATTAAATTGCGAAAATTTAAAATCCCACATTTACACATTAAGACATAAGTTACATACCTCGTATCCGTTTAGCTTTCCAGCAGCCACAACGTAGAACTTCTTTCGCCAAGCATTCCAGAAAGTGCCTTTTTTACGATTTCCGCTGAGTATGTTCATGTGACCTGCCACGGTATCTCCATTTTCAGACGGACTAGCCTGATGGGGTTCGGCCACATGGTACAACCGCTGCAAGATAGGATCCTGGTAAGCGACAAAAACAATTAAATTATTGTTAAATTTTAGAAACCCTTCAAAAATCTTTCGATACATGTATCAAAATTAAACTTACGGGATCAAAGTCTTTAGCTGAAATCCTTATGTGCTTTGTTAAAATTTCTCCAGGAGCTCCTTTGGAATCCCGATGGTCCGAATCATCATCATGAGAATACGTTAAATGGTCACCAGAACCTCCGAAATCAGTTACTCCAAAATGATCCAAATGATCAATACAGTCTGTCACAGAGGATTTACGGCGGGACGAAGAGACTTCACTGTAACCAAAGTCATTCAGCTGTTCTAACTCCTGCTCACTGTCTGAGGACATCTGGCTCTCCGTTTCCTCTTGAATAACTTCTAAACCTTTAGGATTAGCATACCAAAACGCCAAATCTTCAAAATCCCGCAAAAGATACCGATACGGATACTTTTTCCGTGCCTTGTTCATTGTTCCCTTGTACTTTTTATTCAGTCAAATCAAATTTAAATATTGAACTGTCAACTGCGATAAGACTGGAGTTTGCAAAAACTCGAAATGATATACGCACCTGAATTGTTTACAATTCTAAAAAATATTTACTTTATTTTGTTTTTGTTTTAAACTAATTTTTCAATAAAGTGTAACTACGACATCACTGCACGCACTGTACTACTAAAACGTTTTTAAGGCAAAATCATAATTTGTATAATATGCAACAATTTTGTTTATAATTACCATAATCACCGTAAGAATCTCGGAAGTCATCAGTATAACTATCATAGTCCGGAGGTGGGATGCTTGGCTCTGGTTCGGAGTCGGTATCATCAGTGACTACGTAATCATAGTCATCAGAGTCGCTTCGTTCTTGGTCAACAAAGTCACTGCGATTTTTCGGAGTGCTTGCTAATATCAACCGGGCAGCTTGGGGAATCAGATTCTCTGAAATTTTGAATGAGTCAAAGTATCTTAGCGCAAGATGTGTACACAACACCACCAGCGCAATGGCACACACTTCAACAAAGGGGTACGATGTCACTATCACACTCACACAGTATGGCAACATTTTAATTTCTATGGCTTAATTAATTTTCCTTGAAAAACTGACACCAAGTATACCACATATAGTCAACAATGTACGTAAACAAAATCATGCATTTTTGTCGGTTACAAAACCCATGGTTTGCATAGGCATACATTTATTTGAAATGCAGCTTCCGACGCACACGTACGTATGTATGTCCAGTCATGCAAATGTACAGTGGTTTCCAATTTTTACAATATCAAAGTGAATTATTATTCATAATCAGCACAAGCTCAAAAGAAAATTCTTCAGTGATACGGTACGTGTGGTGAGCCTCATGATGACACACTGGTTGAAAAAAATTGTTATTATTAATTTTAAAAAAATATTATTTTTATTACAGCATTCACCATGTGTATTCATTCATCGTGCGCGTGCAACAACAATACTAGAGTTTCTATCTGAAGGAAAAATAATACTTTGAGAACGTTAAAATGATGTAGATAAACTTACCAACTGAAACGCCAGCATTTGACTTGGACTGCTGGGCGTAAATGCAGTCATTGGCTTTAGACACATCATAAGCAATATTGTTCTAAACAAAAATGTAAAAAACAAAAACCAAAACTAATACACATTCCGTTCACTTTCCGAGCCATCCTACCACACACAAGCACGCGCAAACACAAACTTGCGTTGTTACATTTTAAAAAGCTTATCTTGAACATAATTCCTACAAAATTATTTTAAAAAAAAGAAAAAATGTTAACGACGTGCAAAAAAGACAAGTGAAATTTCAGTCTTGTACTCGAATAAAAATAGTGCATTTTAATAATAATAACAAATTATTACTACTTTAATAAATTCGCATTCGCTACAGCCTTGCAACTCATCATCAACCCATAAGCACAAACAGGTACATTTACATTTTACATGCATCCTACTAGGTGTACGCATTTTTGTTAGTAAGCGTGTAAGCGCAACATGCAATATTAACTTCTTACACACAGAAACCCCAACAATCGGTAAAAAGCACATTACAATTTAGTGCATTCCCACTAACAAGAGTTTAAATAATTTTGAAAAGTAATCTGTATCATCAAATATAGTCAATACATACAACAACACAAGAAAAGAACATAATTATCATCGTCATCGTCATGCTCGTTGTTCGTTTTCATCATCGTCAGCAGCGTTAACATAACCATAAACCGACATGATTAATACCATCCGCATGTAATATTACTGTAATAATCATAATACATTTTCGAATCTATAAAACTTCTACTCCTGTCTGTGCCAACAACCCTAAAAATTGTATCTTCCCCCTTTCAATCAAAATATATTTAGTAGCGAAATAGGAAAACCAAAAAGCTATCTGCCAACAACGCCAAGCTTCACACGAGGTAGACTAACATTATGCCTTTAAATATTTTAATGAGTGTACTGCTGCCGGTGATAGAAAATATGTTACTCAATCGTTTCTAATTTCTGCTACATGGATAGCAGCAGTGATAATAAAACAATAGATAATCTACATTGTATTCATAACATATAAGCGATAACAGTGAACAAACTTGCCGCCTAGTACATTTTAAACTGGTAACACGAATCGATTTTTGAAAGCATGCTTTCGGTTATGTATTTCTACTTTTCCCTAAATACGTACTTCTAAAGAATAAATTGGCAATTATCAGTACCTAGTACGTCAAATGCTAAAATTGCACGCTTGAAATTAGAGCGCAGCGGGAACTGGACGTAGATTACGCTTGCTAACTTTGCAGCAGACGTTGATTAGGTTACACAAGGTTGATTTGTTGTAGGTAGTCAGTACACAGAAAAACACAATACAAACATGTGCCTGAAAAATTGAAATGTCTATTTTTTGGCTCATCAGAATCAATCCGCTACTCAGTAGAGTCGTTGCCATTAACGCACTACCACCCTTGCAATTTGTATATTATTGGGAATGGTAGCGAGAAATCACAAATAACAAAATGTAGTATGTTAGTTACACATAAATAGTAAAATCTGTGCAAAAATTGAATTGCTATGATTAAGGTAGGTTGTAGTACATCAAATGCTTTTCCTTTTCATTTCACAGCCAGTCCACTGTCAACGACTTATTCCTTAGCTCACATTCACATACAAACTGGCTAAAACGTACTAATCTGAAGGGGAAGTACGTTGCATCAATAACCGCCTGTTAACGATTATTGGTTTTGCAACTATCCAAACCACAAAATCTCCAACTGTTCTACGCAATTGCTGAAATAAATCCTGTTGCAATGTGGAAGCTTGCGAAGGAGGTCTTCTTAATTTAAATGGGCCCCTTTGACCCCGCTGGGGGTCTATGGTCTATACCCATGGATTGATCCCATCTCAAAAGGTTGGGGCTGGTGGAGAGTGATATCTGTCCTGTATGCAAAGACGCCAGGGAAGACAGCGCACACTTCTTAGGGGTGTGTGA
>JAHZNB010007669.1:0-14775 GCA_027744295.1 Callyntrura guangdongensis | reverse complement strand
GGGCCAGTACCAAGCAGCGGCTCCGCGTCGAAAGGCCCGGCCCCCGGGATATATATGAAAATGGTTTTCAATACACAAGGGAGCCTACACCTTATTTTCCGACTTCTTACACGAAATATTACGTAGTTATATTTCTGCTTTGAATAAATTTGGGCTTGTTTAAAAAATTCCCTATTGCATGTGCTATCTGTTATGTTGTGTTGTCTTTACAAACCTATGGCGTTTCTTGCCATTTTCGAGATTACTTAGAACTCTTGTCTTCTGAAACTTTCCAAAGGCAATTAATTTTTAGATGCTTCCTGTTTAAAAAGCCGCTGTTTAATGTGAAGAGTGCCAGAAAAGCCAAATGACTAACGTCTGCACTTTCCAGACGAATTTTTTTATAGTAGGTCCGAAGTTTTCTTTTAACGTCTTCGCATAAAAATTAGTAAGCTAAACTCAATCATTAAGGTCTTTGGCCTTATATTTGGCATATTTGTCCAAAATAATACGTATACTCCAAGTAAAGATTTAAAGCGTGAATAGCATTATACTTTACATTAGCCTGTACATTTTTAGTAACTTAAAACAAAGTTCACACAACGCGGCTACTTACTTAACGTAGAGTATGACTTTCTCCAAAAACTTTATCTTCCACTAAATCATCCTTTTCTAAGCATTGTAACTAGACATTGTTGATGATTTTGTGAGAATTTTGTGAGTTCTGCCATTTAGAGAAACAGTGTTTGTTATATTGTGACCATAAACACGGGAGTTTTCTTCCGAAAATTTCTAATTGTAAAGCTTGCTCAAACGATAGCTGTATCAGGTATTATAAGATTGAATGTTCTGTAGATGACGGTAACTCCACATTATAAAGTTATCCATATGTATGAAATCTGCCAAACAACTACTGAGATGCATTATTGTACTTTTTAATGCAAAATAATCCAACCTAATCCAATGAGTTGCTTACTGATCGACATGTATTTTTTATTACACGGCGTAACGTTCCTCTTACTGGGTAGTCATGCCAAGTGAGTCCAAACACGTTAAAAAGCTTTTGTCAATTCTTAGACGTATATAAGATAACAAAAATGCAATGCTTAGATCTCGAGTGGCGAAAACGAGACCAATTTTATTAACTTCTAAAAAAAGTATTTAGTAGTTGACGAGATTGTCTTCCTGACTGTTTGTGTATCTTTCTGTTCGCGCGATAACTTTTGAACGCAAACGGATTTTCAAACTCTGTTTTCGGCAATCGATAGATATGCTCAATAGCTTTTATGAGTTCGAAGATGTGGTTTGAGGTCGACCCGCTGAGGGTCCGCGGGGTCACAAATTTCTTTTAAATGACAATCTAACTGAAACTTGGTTGAACAGATACATCATGAATAGTTATGACGTTTTGCAAAGTTTGACTCAAAATAGTTTACCCCCCGAGGGCGTCAAAATTTAGCGAAGTCTACTTTTTCAGTAGTTTCAAATTATCTTTACAAACTTCTCGTTTACATCTTCATCTACTGGTTCGTATTGACTTAAAAACATTTTTACTTGTTTGAGCTCGTTTGCAACCTATAATAATTTCCACTGTACACCTTAATTTTGCTGGAAATTTCCACTTTTGTCCACTGGACGAAAGCGGGCAGCCCAATGGACATTATATCTATATAGAATAATCCTTTCCACTGTCTAATAAAATTATGCTGGAAATTTCCACTTTTTTCTGATGGACAAATTCCAATTTCCAGTGCACATACATTCCTTGCTCATTTGGTATGTCAAACTTTGAAAGCGTGTCGCCGTCGCCAACCCAAGAAGTTCAACCCAAGGTGGGCAAACCTAAATTCTTCAGCAAGGGTGGAAAGTTTCCCGAAAATTTCTGAAAATAAATTTCTGGAATAAAATGTCAAAATTTCCTTTTGCCCTACCATTACACAGAAGTCTTCAGGTGAAAGTGTCGTACAAGTGACTATTTCATAATGTTAAATTGTCAAATTATGGGTTTTTCAGGGCAGGGTTGTAATGTTGCCCACAAATAACTTCAGATATGTTCAAATTAGTTAGAACAGCTTAAAAATTTAAGAAAAGTTGCCCAACATTTTATTAAAAGTATTGAATTTTGTATTTTATACGCTAGCCATTTAAGGGGCAATATCCGACTGAACTAATGATAACCACTCATCGTTTAGAGAAGTATTTTTCAGTAAATAAATGCTTCTCATGGTGGCGATCACACGTCAAAGGTTTTCAATACTATATGCATAATTTGATCCAATAACCAAAACGTTGATGCTAACCAGTCAGGTATCAGTTCGCGAAATTTTCATCTCATGATGAAGGACATATTTTGCAATTACTAGGTCTTAACAGAAACTGTCAGGCTTCATGTTAGAGACAACATTAAACCAGCAAACATAACAAACAAACATAGATGTACAAGAAACATTTAAATAGATTGTTGATAAAACAAACTTGGTGAAAATTTAGTATATGTCTGTTTCAATGTTTTACCTAATATACTTAACCGAAACATACATGCCTGATAATTATTCTATTACCAACTTTTTGTTTCGTAAAAAAATGTAATGCAAGTATGTAAGTCATTGTTGCTTTACAATTGCTTATTGCTTCTTCAGTATGTAAAATACTGTTTCACTTTGTTAATAAACATATAATATTGATTACTGAAGTCCTAATGAAAAAATATTTGGACAAATCGAATTATTCCTTCATTACATTTACGTAAGAAATCAGCAAATAAACTACTAATTAAAAAAGTGACTGCGTGCTAGTAAACACATTATATCAGTCAAAATATAAAATACTTTTCATATTAACTGCATTTTATTGCAATTGACATTTCAACGTTTAAATACCTTTCACCTGTATCGCCAAATTGAATTTGCAATCCCAAGGGCCCGGCCCCTACGGGGCCCGGCCCCCGTGGCAGCACGGTCCAGCACTGGCGGCACGGAGCCCCTGGTACCAAGAGTCCAAAATTCAACTTCACAAAGTGACTCTTCACCCATTGAGATTCAACGGTTTCATACCAAACTTTTAACAAATGTGTTCTGCAACAACTTTAAAAACTTCGTAAAAATGCAACTGACAAAAGTCTACAGTTGTGTTGGTGGGAATAGTAGTACTGTCTATCTTATTATTGAAGAATTCCTCACGTGCAACAATCACGTCGAACAAGTCACAAAAAATGTTTTAGCTCACTATTATGTTTTAACCATATATAGTATTTGAAAACAAAAACGGGTTTATGCATACCGACGTGCCCTGATACATTAACCAATAGTAACTTTGACTGTACTGTTTGGATAGTAGAAAACTACTGATATTACTTTTAGACTTGAAGGTCTCTGTTCCGTTGTGACTGCGCAAACCTTCTTACCAACCTAACTGCCTTTCCGTTCAGCCATCAGTTGATAATTATGCGTTTCACTAACGGTGTGATGCAACGTTAACTAACCGTCAAAATATAACACCACATCAGCTCGACTTGGAAAAGGACTTTTAATAATAATAACTTCGCTCGTTATTCCAACATTTTTACTTTTAACTTTTTACAATAATTTATCTCACACAAAAAGTCTCCCACTTAGCTCTCTGACGGATTGCTTTCGTGAAGTACCAACTCTGCTCAACTTTTGAGACTGACTGACTGCAATCACTCACACACATACATAAAATGACAAAATGCAAGCAACCGAACGTTAGGCTCACATTTTACAATCGCCGCAAAACTACTCTATGACTAACCCTACACACATACAAATGGCATGATAAATACATAGCTCACGGTACAGTCTCCATAGTAAATATTTATATCAATATGCTATCACAACATTTATATATAAAATCTTATCGTGAAATGACATTTTTTATAAATGTTTAGATTTTACCGATGATGACTGCTGATCATCCTGATCTCATTTCTACTAACTGACACTATGTAAGTCAAAGATACGGCTCTAAGGTACAGTTCATGTAAAAATGCGGTAAAAATATTTTGACACTCTCAGGAAAATTGTTGTTTGTTCGCTTGTTGCATTCGTTTAGTAGCGTATGTTTCATTTATGGACTATCCAAATAAGTATCTAATAGTGGGGAGGGTATCAACGTATCAAAAACCTGCACTAAAATTATATGATACATCTTTTGTTAAAATTACCTTGAATGAAACAAAAAATACAGAATAAAAAGTCGCACATTTTATAAAGTTTTGGTAGCCATTTTTTGGTGTTGGGTGTTTATATTATGTACATACTTGTTACCTTTCTTGCTTTCCATCTGATTAACTTAGGTGAACTTTTAAATGTATAAAAAGTAGTTTCCCGGCAACACGGCAGAGCATCAAAACTAATAGTAAACTTTTGCATGGTTTGAACTTTAATAAAGCTAAACATGGGCAACATATATGTGGGTATGGTGTGTCAAAGCTTTAATTGATTTAAATCTAGCATACTTAAAATTCACTCATAAAAACCTAGTACCCCTAGTTTTGAGATTATGTGAACTGTAGTTTATTGACATATCAAATATATATAGTATTGCCAATAGCTATGCATGACTGTTGTTGAAAAGACATAAAAACAGAAACCAGTTCTGTAATTAATAATAAATTGTTAACGCAAAAAGACTGCGATATCAGTTTTCCGCGTTTTAGTTTTAGTTTCCGCGATGACGAACCAATTGGGGAAAGTAGAATCCCAAAATTACAAAAATTTTGAGATATCGTAGGTTCACGCAGAGAGACAAACTACAAAATGTTTCTAATGCACTGTCTAATTCTATTCTAATAATGAAATCGCTACCTGGATCTGATTTTTTGCATATAAAAAGGGTATTTTAAACTTGCATATTCGGCCGTTACTATTAGATCAGAACGTAGATATTTAGAACGTATGCGTTTAACGGTTAAAAAAGGGTTACACAGAATTTGGATTTCACAATACCCCCTCCCCGAAAAAAATACGTTCCATAGCATATTATGGATTACTATAAAATATATTTTGATTGGGAAATTAAGTTCATTTTCTCATTTGAAATTGCGTGTCCAAATTAATTTGTTAAGCTTATATTAGCTATAATAATAAGCTATTACCTGCAATATAGCTAAGCTTGATTCCTCGACGATGCTGTTGTTGATTTGATATTTTTAAAACAATCTGTACTGAGTTAGTCCTAGACACAATTTTGGCAACACTCTCTGCGTTACAGATTTTGTCAAACTTAAAGTCGTCTTCAATCCTTCCATCAATTATCTGAAAGAAAATTACGTTGTAGCAGTAAAATAATATACGTCGTCTGTGAAAAGTAAGTTGTTAAACTATTCATGCAAAATAAACAAAAAAATGTTTCACGCAATAATTTTATGTACTTTCTTTCTACGAACCTGTACATAGTTCTCCGTGCAATCATCGTTGTCAGAATTTTTATTTTCAATGTCAACATCTGCAAATGTAATTTCAAATACATGTCCTGGATTAACCGTAATATTCCAGAAACAGTACGTCCCCAGCTGTAGACTGTTTGGATAATCAGGGGACATTATGATACCAGAAAATGAAGTGCGACTACTGTTACATCCTGCATACATGATTCAAACATTTTTTTAAACGAGATTTTGAGGGATATTACAGTACCTCAAATGTTAATGTGTGCCTACCAGAGTCAGTTGCAATCCATTCTATTTTCAGCCGTACATTTCCGGCTTCTCTATTTACGAGTTCAAATGCCACATTGTTGGATATCGAAGTAAAATTTTTACTTAAAGTATCGCAAGAAATTATTTTGGTGTCTGGAAGTGGTGATGACAACCCGTCTCTGTAATGTTGGATTAGTTCTTATATACTACCTTTGACATACTCTGAATTATTTATTTGCATCACATATTCAGTTGCATTTCAGATTGGGCTAATGAATATTGCCGATTTCGAAGCCCCGCTCTAAACTTTAGATTTTGAGTAATTCTTAAGCAGCAAGTACGTGCTTCAAGTAAATTTTTTTAGCACTGAATGGTGATGCATAAAAATTTAATTAAATATTCGTGTAGTAATTGACAAGTCAGATTAACCTAAAGTACAAAACGGTGTTAACTCTATTAAACTTAGCTACACCAGATTGATTCAGCTGACAATCATGAACCGTAAAACTTAAATGGTCCATAAAAGGAACGTGTATACTCCAGATGCAGTTCCAGTATTTTGCAAAATTGGACGGATATGACGGAGTGGTAAAAATTCCAGTCGTAGCCGAATATGACATTTTACACAATTCATCTAGATTGTGAGAATACAATACTTACAGAAAAAATTAAGTAATATGTTGTGTCTCTTAAATAGTTCTAGGTACAGAAAATGCTTACTTACCGGGGTTATAGTTAAGTTTCTGAAAAAATAATCTCATTTTAGTTGTGTCGTACTTGACCGCCAAAAACATTTTTATTTTTACTTCTTTTCCAACAAACGATACGACAGGTGTTTCAGCTTTATTTGCTCCTACACAGTACCTATCAATCGGTCTATAAAATCAAACAGGTAAATATTAGTTATTGTTTATATAGAACTACTCGCGTAGAATATTTATTACCAAGTCCTGTCAAAACACGATATGCACGATAAAACACGGTAATGATATATTTTAAAGATAAAGATTAAAACACCAGAAACCCTTATCATTTGCGGACATGAAAAGCGCCACCTGCCAAAATTTTGAACGTAATGTTGATTATTAAAGCATACATATATAAGCTTACACTAAAAGCATGTAAAACTGACATTGCTAAGGATGGCCAAAGCTAGATACAATGTAGTAGTAAAGTATATTAAAGTAATTTTGCGCTTAGAATGAACTATGTATTTTTATAATTAAATTAATTGGGAAACTAAAATATCTTCCGCGGGTAGGAGGAATTTCCACAAAAACGTTTTAAAATAATAAAAGTATACCCAAGGATGTATTATTGTATATGGATATCCGAACAATGTTAATTTTTTGACTAAACGATCCCCATTTAAATACATGTAGACCCTTTGTAAACAAACGTTTTACTCTGCATTAGCAACGACTCTACATTTCCAATGCATTGAAAAAGTCGGTAGCATCATGTCTAATCCGTCAAAATTCAAAACTTTAGCAACAAAAAATATAAAAAGCTACACATGGTTCTCACATCCATTTAAAGTATATTCATCCAAGAGTACACCATCATTATTTATATTATTACACAGCGTATAAGTTGTTGTAGGCTATAAATTTATACACCGATTTAAAAAACTACATAAAGAAACTATGAAAGCAGGCACTGTTGTCAGATATTCCAAGGCGGAAACTGTTTAAATCTGATTGTTACAGAAACTACAAATTATGGAGGTATAATACTCGTCATGAAAAAGAACTGTGTATATTTTCGAAAGTTTAAAATAAAATTTGAACATCTTTCTATAAGTTCCACATACAACCCGTGCACACCCTATTATTAAGCTTGGTTGCACGGAATAAGCTCCAAGAGAGGCGAAACTGCGAGCGTGCCAAAGTATGATCGTCACGCAGGCCGGGCCCAGTAGGGGCCGGGCCTTGCAAATAAAATAGTTTGATGAATACACAATATCAAATCTTAAAAAATTCTTTTCACAAACAAGTACAATTACAGTTACTAATTCCTTCCAAACTAGTTTCTTAAAACATTGTTCATTTTTCGGATTATTACAAGTTTGATCTATCGGTATGATTTTTTCCCATTTCTTTATCAAAAAGATATTTTCTTATAGGTAAAGCATTGCCTATTAGAAAATCATGGTACGACGGCGTAACAAAAACTTACTGGTATTGGTTAACTAATAACTCTGATGGATTTAAATCACATATGTTTGTGAATCATAGCTGTCGATAGGGCGACTGACCTTTGAGATTGTATACTACTTCAGGCCATAACAAAGTTATAGGTCAACATTTATAGAGTGTATCTAGTTGTGAAATTTCATGCAGCAGATAACAGCATAACGTCAGATAAAAGAGTTTATGGGCTTTCAAACAATACGTTACCTGATTAAGTAATAATGACCTGCTAAAGCTTAGTTGACATTTATCTGAACGACCTCCGACAGGCAAGTGGTTATTGAAAGTTGTGACTACTAATATCTTGGACACCGTACGTGATTCGTTCTCAAAGTTCATCTGTGAAGGTTGTTTGTTAACATGAAAAAATTATACGTGCGGCTTTAAAAATAAAAATCAGCCTACATCACGAAATTCGATATTAAGCAATTTTATCCAGAAGTTTTTTAATACTTGCTATTCCGGTCAGTGAGACTAAGAGTTTCTACATAGAATTTGCCTAGGAGGACTTTTGTTGTACTGAGTAACCATGTTAACAGACGCATAATGAACACAACCAGCTAAATTTTTGTTTCTTAAATCAATTAAATGAAAACGTATGACGGCAGTTAAATCAAATCAAAATTTAAAAAACGGGAAAATGCAAATCAGATTTCGACATTTTTCAACAAATGTTTTTTAATCCAAGGGTGGCCCATCATTAGAATGCCCTACAGATGCACTATGTTTATGAAAGCCTTTGGCAAAAAGTAGCTTACATTTACAGAAGATATTTCTAAATTAGGACCGGTCAATAAGTTTGGTTACGCCTCCATATCTAATTTTTTACTGTCAATATAAAGTATACTGCATATTGTGGCTCTACTAATAGTTAATACCACACGAATAATGATGTTACACGTCGAGGGAATATACACGAGAATCTCAATTGTCTGGTTTCCCTTTCACTAGGCAAACAACGATTTGATTTTAAGTGCAGTACGTGATCTGTCTACCAAAGCACTCTTCGTATTTACTAGTACAATTTGCTATATGGAATTTAAGTAGTTGAAAATTATCGCTGGAATTTGTTTTTTTAGTACAAATTCAATTACAACGTCGATGCTGACTAGCATTCGCATATACTTGTTAACTTGCTAATAACACCCTTTCTCAAACAGAAAAAGTTAGCGAAAAACGTTAGTGTCATTTCATGTGGACCAAGTCGGCTAACGAAGTTGTTGTGGGTTAAGAACTAATGTACTAACCTTCAGGTACCGAACTGACTAACAAATGAGGTATTTCTAAGTTAAAACAAAAGAATTCTTGAAACAAAGAAGTGACCCTGTTAACGCTGAAAATGACTATTTTTATCCCATGCATTAGTTGACCTGACCTTGTCGGGTCAGAGTCCCTGTAAATATCGTCGACACAATTTGTCTAAAATAATCTTTTAAGGTTAAAGTTTCCTCCGAACATGTGTTTAGAAGCCGACCTATAGGGTCTAGTACCGATCGTCTTGTGTCGGAAGTTAACAAATGAAGATAATTTTTGGTTAAATTGAATTTGACTGTGGAATGAGAAACAAAATTCTGCCTAAGCGGTTTGAAGATAAATACTTGTGTACGTCAAAATATAAAATTATGTGGAAATGAGACGTTGGTTTATTCATAAAACTAAGGAATTGGAAATTTCCCAGAACCATACATACGCAGACAAACAGACCCATTCTTTTAACAAGAACATTTTGTGATGAGCTTTAGGTTCATTTCATATAGACCACTTTTGGTCCTTCCATTTGGCTTGCGTAGTTAATGTGAGTCCAGATTTACTGTACCAAATGCCAACCGAATTTATTGTGAATTTAATCTATTTCTATGTTAAAACTAAAATATTATTATATATATTATATATGTTAATTTTGGTACCACACTTTGAGTAATCTATGGATTGTGGGTGCAGAACCTTTGTACCAAATTTCAACCGAATCAGATAAGCATGATTTTTGTACAGTAAATGTAAATATCTTGGTTGAGTCAGAAGATTTAGAAGTGCGTCACTAACTATCGCGACAAAATATAATCATTTTGGGTTGAAACTTTAGCAACCATATTTGTGCGTCACCCACGCCACTGCATCAAAACTCAGCAAAATTGTTTTCAAAAAAATATTTGTTTTTTTCGTTAAAAATCAAGTCGCAAATTGGAATACGACGTTAGCTTAGTATTAGGACTTTATTGACAAAAGTGGCCTAACTGGCAGTATTTGGCAACTGGCAGTGTTGAACATTTTCAAATTCTTTGCCAAACTTATGAAAAAAGCATATTAAAGAGTCTTCTTCATAGGTGTCCCAAATTTGACGAAAATTGGTTCAGAAATGATGAAGTTATCATGGAACACATAGACAGATATACACAGATTTACTTTTATAAATACAGATTCTCACGCGGGCCGGGCCTGACGAAGTCTCGCGACTGGCTCCAAGAAGTTTTTAAAATGGGCTAAGTCAAGCACTTTAAAGCAAAAGGCGTTTGTTTCAACTTGATACTTGTTTATATGTTGTTATTTTAAATGAGCAATCATGTAATGATTAATGACTTTTTTACTGTGACTTAGAAAGTGTCTTATTCAGATTAAGGTTATCTAAAGCAATCAATGATAGAACCCAGATATCTTACCCACCGACAAAGTCATCTTCAGATTCTGTTAAATTACACTTCACACAAACTTCGACAAAATTGTGTGAACAATCGATTCCTTTATGATAGTACGAGCTTGTCCTCAGTAATGATATTTTTACAAATTGTGCAGTATTTTCAGTGCCCTCTA
Organism: Callyntrura guangdongensis; assembly: GCA_027744295.1. NCBI lineage: Eukaryota > Metazoa > Arthropoda > Collembola > Entomobryomorpha > Paronellidae > Callyntrura > Callyntrura guangdongensis. Next base: position 4,137 of record JAHZNB010007669.1, on the reverse strand, counting down.
CAAATCCTCCGACTAGTGTCCATATGCAAGTTAAATTTGCTGAGTACATCTCTACCCTTGAAAGTTCGATATTACCTTCGCTTTGCGTAAGTAATCCACCACAATCCGGTCCTAAAACAAATTGACGTTAACTTTGTTATATAAACAACGAAAGGATAAGCATTTAAAAATTTACAAAAAAGTCTAATAAAATACGAAATATTGTGACGTTTGAAAACTTTAAAGATTTCCGAATTTCTGTAGATCTTAAATTGTTGGAATTGCTCTTTCCAAGTCCAAAAGCGTTTGGATTATACTTTTTATTATATTGCGATGCAAAGACCGAGTTTTCTTTATTGATTGCATGCCATATAATATAATAGACATCGTTTGGAAACAATCTTCTAAGGGTCCATGGATGATCCATAGCTACCAAGATTTGAACCGAATTGTGTTGTGATGCAAACCAGTTGGGTGGAGGGTTTTCCCAACAAAATGTTGTTATAGCAGGAAATATTAAATCCGATCCATCCCTTGGACAAAAATGTCAATTTCTCAACTGGTAACAGTATTTACTTAATATTTATAAAATATTATTGAGTTACATTATCCGCATTTGAGTTCTAGAACAGCCACGGGATGTCGGGCGAAAATAATTCACAGTAACGTTAATTCGTTCATTCTCGTCGACCACAATTTTGTAACGACAGTAAAAATAGAAAGACATATGTTCAAGTGCTACTTTCATGGAACCAGATTTCTTGCCAATAGAGACGTCGTTGCAGCCTACAAAACACCAAGACTTCAGTTACAGTATTGAAGCATCAATTAGTCAAAGTATTTTGCAGCAAATACAACAACTTTTCTAAACAAATTATTTGTTTTAATTAGAATTTTTTTTTAAATCAGTGACTCAGAATACTTCCATGAAAAAGTGATTTGTTAAAATTTGAAATAATTAATTAAAGCGTGCTGATATTATCGTCTGATTATGAACAGCCTCACTTTACCAAGAGTATTTTCCAATGGTGACAAAGGAATTGGTGGCGTTTGACTAAAATCATTAGAAGTGTGCAAAGCGCTGTAATTATTCCAATGATTCCAATGATCTGCCCCCACTTCGTCCTCAGTATGGTTATTCATCTCATTTTCACCTTCCCTTAGCTGTAGTAAATCAGTTTCTATCATTTCAGCTGTGTCATTAACTTCACCTGCAGCTAGAATTAGAAAGTTGTATTGTATTAGGTACCACGGTAATATGGAATGCTTAAAAAATATAACCTACCCAACGTTAAAACGAAAGCAAGCCAGATGAATAAATAAACGTCACTTAACACAAAATATTTGTTATTTGGATACATTTGAATATTCTATAAAAAGATATTTGAGTCAGTTTATAATGTTTTTAAATTTTTGTTCAAACCACAATTTCTTTGTATGAAATAGAAGAGAAAGCAACAGACGCAGGTCTTACACCCAACTGACCCAACTACGTTTAGAGATATGGACGTAATAAGTATGTGTATGGCGTGCCTTAGCTAGGATTCAGTTTAATAAGATTTCTGCGTGACAATAGTAATTATGTATTAGTTTTGGGACCCCGTAGATGTCATGCAGGAAAGCCACACCCAGTGTTTTTACTCAATGTATATTATCATTTAATTAAATTGAATCATTATGTAATCAACTTTAGATGGCTTGCTGTCGAATTTATCATCTTTGTAGCGGTATTTTTATAGGATAATTATCGTACATAGTTTTCCAAATGCGCGAAGTTTTGTTTTGACCTTCATACGAACCTTGGAGCAAATTAGACCCGCAATTTTTAAAAATATGCATAGGTGTATGAACAATGCGATAGAATCCTGGTCGCGTTGGTTAGTAGTCGTTGCAGAAGGTAACAATTTACAAATTAATGTATCTTATAGTACGAAACTAACTTTGCGTACGTAGAATCAGAATATCACACTTGGGAATCATGTATTTTGCCAGTGTCAAGTATCAGTATCAGTAGACATTCAGAAATTCTCTCAGCGCCAGTAGCAGTACCAGTATTCCCCATGCATTTTCAAGTAACCAGTAGCACTACCGCAAATGGTGCTGATAATGCAGTAATAAAAATAACACTAAACCGTAAACAACGACTATTAACCGAGTAAGTGTGGGGTTTACATACACAGTACATAATTTCCCAAATGGTGCAAACTTTATTTCTTGTTTATTTTCAGTTCTTCATGTAGTAAAATGAGGTCGGTACCAGTGGCGGTTGCAGTATTACACAAAAAGTCTTTCAGCATCAGTAGAGGTACCCTTACTGCCTCTGATACTATAGTATTTCCGCTACTGGCGCTACTACAGTAGAGACTGATACCCAACTGTGATACATTTGTAGTTCCATCAAGTTAGCCCCCCAATAATAAATATGCTTAGCAGATTGAGCTAAACCATTGACTTATTTCTTGCTGTAATCTGTTTAACTAGTTTTTTTGATGTGCAAGTTTTCAAGACAAAAGGTACGTCGTATAAGGGGATATACTAATTGTAGAAAGGGATATGTCAGTGAGGATGAAAAAATGTTGCTACAAAGGTAATTAGACAGGAACCACCACTGGTTCTAGGTTTTACCTTCCGACTCCATTCGCTCCCAATGGTCATTTTGCTCCGGAACATATACGCTCCCATGTTTTTTACTCTCAACTGTATTTGCTCCTACGGACTTTGCCTCGCGAATTTATTCCCCCCTGAGGTCTTTCTCATGCGAGTTTATTTTTTCTGTGGAGATTTTCCCTCAGTTCAATTTCGCTTTGCCAATAAGCTCACACTTATTTATGTTTTTTATTATTCAATTAAATGCTATGACTGACTTGTATTACATCATAATGCAAATAAATGAAATGTAAGTCCGGAAGAAATGAATTAATAATAATGTTGCATAAACCCTTCAGTAAATTGTCACATTTACCATTCTTTGAATAATTGCAAACAAAACGTTAATATTGACAATCGTTTGTTAGTTACATGAAACTCTTATAACAAACCGGCACAACGGAAAGAAATTTTGAGATTAACTGTTGACTCTTGTGAGCAAACGGGTTCGGGAGGGATTGGCCGGTAACGACCAACAAATGAACATTTAGGGAATCCAGCACTAACTAAGAATAGGCAGCGAAAAAAGATTACTAATGTGATAACAATAAAAAATTATGTAACTTGTCAGTTTCATATTTATTCTTTGGTTTATTTATACAAGAGAATTTAGATAAGGTGTTACGAAAATTTTCAGTACAGTTTCAAGAATTTCTTAAAATCAATATAATTTCGAAAGGATAGTGTATGCAAAATTAAACTATATGCAATGTAATAAAGTAGTATGTGTAGTGTTGTATGCATGCTTTAGAATATTCAAGAGATTAATTTAGTGAACAATTTTTTACAAAATTTGAAAACCTACGTAAAATTTTCTGTTCGGAAATTATAGATACACTTAGATATTTGATAATAATTATAAATATAATGAAACTCTATAAAGCCACACTAACTAAAGTTATCAATCAGAATCCGAAGAATGCTTTACTTGCTAATTTTTTAAAATACTCTTGCTTGATACTTGCTAGTTTTTCATTGCAATAGTGGTTTTTAACTGGGACTGTGGAATAATACTGTAATCTACATGGATAGCTTTTTTCTAGCTCCATGACTTTCTCAAATAGTCTTCTGTGAGCATGTAACTTTCTTCCTAAACAATATCACAGGACTTCCGGTTTGTTTATGTCAAAAACTTTTGCGATTAGAACATGCAATTTTTCAGTCAACATCGTTCTTCGGTTGGAGCTTAACTTTGTATAGATTACACTTCCTTTTAGGAACTCCAACCACAAACAACACACGCGACACCTGTGACGAAGTAGTTGGCTAGTGAAATTATTTTGGAAGTCCAATTAGTACTTACTTTTTGCAGTTCTCTCTGCTCCTGGTGTCTTATGACACCTCGCAAACTTTATAGCCTCTCGCATAAAATCAGGATAAAAATATTTCAATAAAAGTGAACATACATTTGCTGGTTGGCCGGGCGATATTGGGCGGATTTTGGGACGTATGCACCTTCCCATGTTAAAGTAAAAAATTGGGACGTATGCCCCCCATAACATGGAAAGCTAG
>JAHZNB010007668.1:0-12146 GCA_027744295.1 Callyntrura guangdongensis | reverse complement strand
CACTTGTTTATGAACGTGGGTATTTACTATCTACTCATAGCCTGAGGAGTCATTCTATCTAGCTTTCACAATTTTGACAAGGAAAGTAAGCACTTCACATCAAGATGGTTCGTTGATTTCGTTTCACTGTTGATGTGCATATGTGTTTATTTACGCAAACGTCCGCGTTTCGTGTTCATATTATTCTACAAAGTCTCTTCACTGGAACTACGGATTGACATAAAACGAAGACGAGAACAAAACGAACAGGAGAAAGCACATGTGGCAAGGCTTACACAGCAACAACGCGGTGATGTGTTGGAATTCGAGAAAGCTTGTGTATGGGTATTTGTGTATGTGCTAGCATGCAGTATGTAATAATAAGCTTAATATTTTGCGGTACTCGGTAACTCGGTAATATACATTCAAGATTTCCACACCAAGTACCATCCTCATGTATGGGTGAACATATCGCGTTCAGCGGCTCAAGAGCCACTTGTAAATGTGTACGCAAATCAACACACCGCACGGCGTAGCATGCAAATATTCATTTTATTCAACACTTTATACAAGGTATCACGTATCACGGAGGTAATTATGTTTGAAAATCACATTTTTTTCGGTTATGAGTGGATAAGTAGCATGGAAGCTTAAAACGTGACGTGGAAAGCTGTGGCATATAGGAGCAACGTGCTCATAATCAAACCAGTACATTCTGCCATATTGCAATCACAATCGCACACTCTACATACCTACATGCCGTGCATGTTTATAAGTGTTAGCCTCGCATGAATATTTCTATTTCAAACTAATGCTGTTTGATTGAATCCGGGAAAAGTTGTACACGCTTAATTGTTTCTCTTCACTATATGGTTATTGGTGCAGATTTTTACGAGCAGTAATTTTACATAAAGGGATTTCCATCCAGGTATTTTGTCTTGGTTGGTGTATGTGTAATATAATAATATAATAATGCAATTAGACTGTCAAGTGTACGCTTCGCTAGAGAATAGCTTCTCTGTAAATCGGTAGCGGGAGCAAACGTGTTTGTGTTTCCAGTACAAATCGGAGTTGGTATCACGCATTTTATACATTAGGGCGTTGCACAGCTTGTTTAAAACAACAGTAATTACCAACGACGGTTGGCGTGCTTGCAAAAAAAATATATAAAATGCTACAGGTTCACATGATCTATACAGTCTGCAGTCTGCCTTATGCTTTTGGAAATCGGCTTAGTTAAACAAGGTTGTGGTTAGTAAAGAATTCGCAGTACATTCATATTTTTAAAACTGATTGAAAGAGAATGTATTCGAGTGGTACTAGCAATGTTAACAAGATTGAAAGATTATTTTTAGAGGGATTCCAAAGGTTGTTGAATGTCTTTGTTTTTAATTTTCATCTGTTCATGTTCATACCACCCAAGAGATAATATCTATCAAAAAATGAAAACTTTTTCCCTCTCCATAGATCATTCAATCAGGTCAATAGTGAAAAGAGTAAGTGTGATATGTATCAATCTATTCAATCAATATCATGAGAATCTATATTATCAGAATCAATCTACATTATGAGAATAAAAAGATGAAATTTTAGATTGGATGGACAGATAATAACATCTCTTTCTAGCCTCACACCTGTGAAATGTGAATGTGTTCGAGGAAATTCTATTAGATCTGTTTTTTTAACAAGGTTAGAGAGCTTTTGTGAAAAAATATGGAGCCACAGTATTCACAAATTTCTTATTTAAACCTACAATACAATCAACGAAATCCTTAGCTTATATGTAGCTTATCATAAACTGCAATATTTGTATGGTTTGAGGTTAGATTCCCAAGTCCCATAGGTAAAAATATGAGATAAAATACATTTTTCTGATCACGTTACTTCTTCTGACACCTCCAATTTCTTGCAAATCTAATTTTACATTGAGCTTAGATTGTAAAATGAAACATTATACACTGAGTAAACTTACAGCTGGCTAATAAAATCCGTTGAAATTATTGGCACAGTATTTTAATACCATAATAATGATGAATAAAACCGAAATGCAAACTATCTAAGTATTTACCAAATAAAAGGATACATGGAAATGGTGAAAAAAAATCAGCAGATACTATTTCATAACAATTAAGACTTCGACAAGTGTTCGATTCCATACAATTTGTAACCAGAAAATGAGATTGTCGATTCAAAGATTTTTTATAATGAATGTATTTTCAGTTCGGGTCGGAAATTTGATATGTGAGTTGTATTTGAGGATTTGGTCTTTTAAACTTCGGCCAATTTTATACTGCCAGCGTATGTTACACATATTATGAGAAATCAGTAAATTGATCACATCAAAAAAATCTTGTCGCTTATCAGTTTATGTTTGATAAACGTGCCACTACCCAACCTAAGGTGTCAACCCTTGAGAGAGCGAGAGAGTGACAAGCAGCCCCGACTACTAAAACATGCCAACTTGCAAAAATTCTATATGAAATGATGGTGTAAGATCATCGGTTGTACCATTTTCAGCGGCTGCTAGCAGCATACCAAACAATAACAAAGGCGAACCAAGCACGTCCGTGAGGCATTTCAATAAGTTTTAGATTTTTGTAAGAAAGTGTAGATTAAGAATAAAAATGTTTCCCAAACTAAGCTTACATATTTTGTCCATACGGCGTGGCAAGCCATTTGGCTACATGCAAAAGTACTTTGACCGTAAACATCGGTATCTTTAGAAAGTATTTTTGGTTGGATGCCTAGAATGAATGTACGCAATAAAGCTAGCAAAGGCAAGGAAAACGAAAGTGGAGAAGGAAAAGATAGATCGAAAAGAGAGCAAAAGAATGGAGGATGCTCCTGTTCTTTTTTTCTATCAAAGCAAGAAAAAAACCTTTTTTCCGTAATTTCCGGAGTCATTTTCTCAGCGTATTTGGTCGTTTGTCGTGTCAGTCAGCAGAGACTTTCTTCGTTTTCGGGTTTATATTGCATTTTGTAGATCACACCGCTTCCACTACACACACACACACCAACAGTCTTTGACTACGGATGGTTACTATTATCCATCGAAAGAATAAAAAAAATAAGTGCTGCTGGTACCACCAGAACTTATTTATATACCCTTAACATACATGCTAAAACTTGTATACTCACCAAATTGCATACAAATAGACCAAAATATATTTTTTCCTCTTGATTTTTATCGCCACAATGAGCTGAAGACATGCCTATTTCTCAACGTTGCAGCTTCCCTTTTGGAGTTACGGTTGAGGGTATATATATTCTGGCGGCTATCTAGAAACAAGGAATATTGCAGTGATGCAATCATCAGTTGCACGTTTTTTTCGCGTTTATTCCTAGAAAAGTGGTGTGGAGTCTTTACTATCTATATTGTAATGTCCCAGTTGCATAACAGCAGTTTTATTAGGCAACGACGGATATGTATTCTCCTAGGACGGGGAAGAGAAGAAATCGAAGTGAATAAGCGACGACTGTCCTATCATCATGTGTAAGACAAGTAAGACAACGTTGCCAATGAATAATGTCGTCCTTCCACCAATTCGAGCTAATGGATGCATGTCCGCTTTCATGAGTATATGTGGCTGATTCCGAAAATCAACAAAAATTATTTCAGTGCAACAAAAATACATTTTTAGATGTGCGTACATTGCATATGGGAAAAAAAACTTACACACGGCATGACTACTTGCTGAGATACTTTGTTGTTTACTGACTATATTTCTATTTATTCGTTGCGCTCAACTTGTATAGTATGTTTACTTAATTCAAGGGCTGTTTTTGATTTGATACGATGTGAAGCATACGGATATTTTTGTGGAAAGGCACTCAAAAATTCAGTATTATGTATAAAGTATAATCTAGGAGACAGTTGCACATATCTTTATAGTAGGTAGCAGTGAGAATGTGAGAAACGTCTTGCTCGCAGATCCCAAGTTTTGTCATTTCCATCGTCTACTCTTGCGTAAACACGAGCAAATGAATACAATATAATGTTTTGTCAGTGTCTTCTTCCACGAAACGTGAAAGACGAGGAGACGCTCGCTCAACAAAATTGTGGTAACATCATGGAACAAGGAAATGCCGATGAAATGCGTGCTTCTGTCATGTCTCTGTGATTTTGTCTACTTTACTACTCCTGCGTTGGTGTAAATTGCAGTTTGTAAAGTTATTTGTTGCTTTCATTTCATTTCCCACTTGCCCACACATCACACCACTACTGTACCGTATAATGCGTGTGTGGCGACAGTGGTGGGAAAATGCGTGAGATATACTAAAGTAGTAAATATAATAAATACAAGCCTACCGAACACACACACACAAATGAGAATGAAATAAAGATACTGACTGGCTGAAAATAACTTTTCCTTCACCAGACAGATTCGCTCTTGACCGATACTGCTGCATTTGTTCAAAAGGATGCAATTCAAAGTTATTGCTACTGCAGCAGCAGGAGAAATGCAATGCAAGAAAAGGAAATGCACACACATGAGATAATGTAGCATTAATGCTGACAGCAGCAATTGGATTGATGAAAACTGTCCCTACGTGACGCCTGGCAATTGGACAACAAACTGACAACTTTCAACTCTCAAGACAAACAATTTCAACTTTATTGCTCTGAATATGGGCTTAGTGATTTTATCAATGAATACATATGTACCTACATGACAGTTGCCAACATGCACATTCTTTTCATGTGCTTCCGAATGCACATTGCACTGCAGTTGCCTTAAAGAGAGGGCAATGTTTTCGGTTCGAATATTATAATGCAATGGATACAAGCCTGGTATAAGTTTACTCAAGCTACCTGCACCTAAAGCATTTCCAATCTGGACACAGACATTTTACGCTGATGATGCATAGAAACCTTTGAAAAACTTGGAAATAATCACTTTCCCCTTTGGTTTTGTAGTGTAGCCCCTATTTTATTAACGAAATCGGCTCTTAATACTTGAGTTTCATTTAATTTGAGTTGAATGATGCCATGCATCCGAGTCGTAATCGTAATGCATGGAATGTAGAGCAATAAAAAGTCACCCGAAATTAGCTTGTTTTTGTGACTGCCTGGCTTTTGTGACTGATGTCAAGTCCATGTTTCTGATTTCCCCTTTGGTATCAACCCTGTAGTTTTTTAATCTCTCCGTTTCCACTGAGAGATACAATGATACAAATAAGCGTAAAGGTTTCTACTTCTATACGCATGCCACAGTGTTTCAACTTTTCCTTTTTTGCTTGTTCCAATTCCACCATACAAGATGAGTGTTAGAGATTGACGAATGTTCGTACCAACTACCACATTCCCCTCATTTTTCTTCCTAGAAGCGACATCACATTATAAAATGAAAAAGTAGAAAGGAAACCAAACTGCTGTTTCACAATGAGTACAGCAACCATGCCATACAACCAAAAACCAAACCGCAGACACTGATCAATCCAATGACATGGGTGAAAACTTGCTTCTCTACGTTTGTTACCCAGCTCTCAGCAAATGGCAGAATAGAAAAGGCAGACACACATGTTGCAGCCTCCAGCTTTCTCTACTGTTTCTATTTTTGGTAAGTGCTATAAGTGCTATATAGGATGTACCAAAGTACCGATAATATACACAGTTTCCTTGTTTTTACAAGTACAAGTATAACTGTTGTTTATTTCAGTATATTCAACGATACGACAGCTCTGCACAATAATCACGTCGATACGTGAATGTTGGAAGGTATTCCACCCTTTTGTTTACTTCACTCACTCCTTCGAAATTGGAATGGGATGGCACGTTTCTTGTTTTTAAAGGGTGACATTGCATTTCATTGCATCAACATTACCCAAACCCAGCGAAAATTCCTTCTTCAAATTGACAGATTTTCATTGAGAGGAAAACTTTCTAACAGTTTAACAGTAAACTCGCTGTACATCATTTGCAATATTTACAACAGCTCAACAGAATCCATCTACCTAACCCACCAGCCAACCGAACCTCGTTTAGCCAGTCACTCCACTAATATTTTCTTCTCTGTAAAATCAAACAAGGGAAAAACTTTCTTTCTCCGGAGACATGACTTGTTTTCCTTTTTGTACAGTATTTCCCCTATTTTCTTCTACTTTCTGATACAACTTTTCATCTTGACGATTTATGCTGCTTCTAGTGGAAATATTATACGAATCTAGGTTTCGTCGCTCGCTACTGGGCACACAAGAATATATTTAATAATATTTAGAAACACTTCAAACAATCTTTCACCCAAAACTGAACCTTCGTCTCGGTCGGAAAAAAAGGAATTTCTAAAGTGGCTTAGGATTTGTCTGTAGGATTTGCATCGACACAAGCAATATGGCAGTACAGTTAACATTAACAAGTCTGGAACTACAAAAGTTGTTTCTTTTTTGTGCACTATTTTCACTCAGATTCACTTTATCGTTCTACATATTTGAATATGAAATGTATGTACGTCTCGATTTCGGATTTCAAATAATTTCTTCTCTTGTGAAGAGGTTTCGATAAACACTTTTTCCCACGCTGCATATTATGTTCACCCAACAAGGCAAGCCTTGTAAAAGGTTAAGACAACCACTCATTGTTTCAGTGTTTTCATTTTGTACTAGAGTTCTATAACACAACGTATTTCCATTCCAATTTTGTAAGTTAGCCGGAAGGGATAGGAAAAGTCTAAGAAATATCTATAATAGGGACGAGGGAGTCAGTTGGTGTAACAGCAAACAATATTACCTTGCTCATAGTATTCATGTATTCTCCCTCTCGCACTCTGCAACCCTTTCTTATTTTTTTGGTGAAATTTGAAGCGTAAACTGATTCCCCTGCAACGAAATGCAACAAGGTTGTTATTGCTGAAACAGAATTTGAAGTAATATATTTTAGCATTCTGTCAGAAAGCTTTAGTTTCCCAGTATTTCCTTCTCCTCTATGTCATTTCATAACACAATTTTCCAGAGTAGTACGTATAGTACCCTGCCCACATTATTGCTCACATGTTCCCGTTCTTGATAGTTATCCCTATTATGAGTACGATGGAAAGTGATCGCGTTGATGATGAAAGTCGAAACGGCGGAGAGAAATAACAACCGTAGATGTGGATGCAGGCAGACGCTACTAATTAGAAAGTTATAATTAGCTTCCTCCAATCTCTCGCTTCAATAGTTCTTCTCTCCTGTATTTCTCACACGGAAAATGGGCACATGTTTGTAACCAAGTTAAAAGCGTAGTGTGTCCATTATCGTTATTACAACGGCGTGTAAATGAATACGGAATTCGGATGAGGAGATATATGCAACTGTATCGACGCATCAATTTGCTCTGAAGGCCATCCAACCAAAAACCAAAACCAACAGCTGAAAATTTTCACTTGGTCTCCATACTTGGGAAAGTTGTATTTACAAATCTTTCGTTAAATTCAGTTATGTTGCTCAAATATTCTACATGTTCGTAGGTGAAAGCTACTCGTAAAAACTTGAGGGTGGTGTGAACCGGAACTGTATTTAATCAGAATTATTAACAAGCATTATCATTCGAATAATAATCCTGCGCTCAAGCCAAGCAGTGATAATCTTTTCCATTGTTAGCGTTAACCATTAGTGCGTACAGTAACTATTCCGACTCCGTAGAATTTTATTTACATCGCAATGAAGGAAACGTTTGTGTAACACAAGAGTGCACACACAGGTACGTGAACGTACTTACTACTCATCATAATAATACCAATACTAACACATACAAGGATTTCACGGAGTTTGGATTTGGAGGAGAAAGGATGGATGGTTGGACAGGTTAGAAAAGAAACATTTTGTTCCGCAATGCATTAAATTCAAAGTTGACGATATATGTGATTCATCTTTCACAATACCATCAACTTGATTGCACGCCTCACCAGCCATCAACTGAATCGGTATCGGTATCCCATCTTCCCGTTCCGATTTCTTTTCCCCAATGTAACTGGTAACATTTCATCGTTTTATTTTTCTTTCTTTTGCCGAGTTACACGCACACGCTGACAGGTAACGACAGATATTAAAAAATTTGCGAGAAAGGGGTTCCCTATTTTTGCGTATTACATTTGCGTTTATGTGAATACATGTACGTATGAAATTGATAATGTACTCTCTTACCGTTGGAGGATGATTTTGTCGGGGAAAGGGATTGGAGTGAAAGCTTTAAAGAATGATGGCGATGATGAGGTTGTGGTGTGGTAAGGACAGACTTTCATTTTATTCTCATGTTACAACATCACCGCACGCACATACACAAACCATTCCGTATTAACTTTTAAGTTGATACGTGTCAGATTCTGTACCTCAAATCGAAAAAAGGAAGAAAAAAACTAACATATATACACAAACGAGATTTCACTCAAACTTGGTAGAATGACACAACGTTTTTCACAAATGATGAGAACGGATGCGTGTGTGCGTACTATAGGTATATACAACATACAGACAGACCCGTGGCAGTTATTCCTTCAACTACTGCTACTGCTATGTTGGAACAGTCATATCAAGTAAACGAAACGAGTAAAAAGCGGACCTTTTGCACTTTCATCAGTTTTGTTACAATCAACCGTTCATCCGCACTCCACAATCTAGCAAAGTAAAATGGATGAGTGTTCAGCTTTGAGAAAAATTTATGCACATCATTCTTTTGTATCTTTTATGGGAGCCTCCGAATTGGAGCTGCGCCTTTGTACATATAAGTACAAGTACTACTACTACTTGTAGTAGTAGTTGTATTTCGTTTACAATGATCCTTTCCTTTCTGTTCAAATAAATACTTCTCGCATGGGCACAATACAAGTAGATATAGTATGCTTATGTGTGTTTGTATCTCTTGGTGGAAATCATTTATTTCCTTTGCGATTTGCATGTGTGGAAGAAAGACCTATTATGAGTGTGTGGTTAGATATTATGATTCCTTTGAGGCGGTATGCTGGCTGGTATTATGGAGCATAAAGGCATGTAAGTACTCATGTTCGCTCTCAAAGAAATGGTTGTTGCTTATTCTATTCAACTCTCTTCTATTCTTCAAACGAATTGCCATATTTGAAACTTGAGAGGATACATGAATGTTTGCTGCTGCTTGCATTAAAGACAGATTCAACACATCATTCAAAGCTGCAGTTTAAAAGGCGCTTTCCGTTCAATCCGATCCCTCACAGTAGATAAGCAAGCGAAATCATCCCCCAACTCCTTCCCACACACATGTGTATATTCATATACGTTTCTGCTGGTGTAATACTACTTGCATTGCATTTCGCTCCCTATCGTTCCGAGAAAGAAAAGCAATCGGCATGGAAGATTGAATAGCAAAGTCTCTCCGTTTTTTTATCCATACGACGATAAGTATTGGAAATGAAGAGAGGGAAGACTGTTGCATTTCAAAGGTAGAAAACGGCAAGTATAGACAAGATATAAGGACACATACACAAAGCAGTGAAGTTGCCATCGTCATCATCGTTATTTTCCACTGGAAACCTGGCGTTCAGCGCGGAAAGTTAAGAGAAATGTAAAAAGAATAACGTCATGTTTATGGTAAACCGGCTCATGTGCAGTACATTGGGCCCACTTGTGTGTGTATACCTATATAAACTCTACCTAGACATTTGAAAACGAGAAAGGAAGCTTTTTTCAAAGAGTTTTCTTGTATTCGTTTTCAAGCCTGCTATTCAGCAAACATACAAACTCTTTGGATGACTCTCTGCCTGGAAAGGAAGGAGGCATATATATACACACACAGCTTTGCAACGGGCACCCGCTACCTTACGCGTACACATACACACTTCAGCTTTTACTTGACTTGTGCCAATGCTTTGTACGCTCTCTTGCAGTCAGCAGCAAGCAAACAAGCATCGTCGCCTAAAACTAGACTAGATTCCCCCAGTGAGAGAACGATCAGTCTCAGTCTGTCAACTCTGAGACACAGACAAAGTGAAGCACCACGCGTTATATCGCACTTCTGAATGGAATTCTCGAGGATTGTTTATTTGTTCCGCAGCGGCTTTAGAAAAATATATAAGAAGCACAGGGCTCACACTGGGCTCTGATTTCCTCTCACAAACAATTGCTCAGGTGTTTTTACTCTCCTTCTCTCACTGTGCAAAGATTCAGGTGAAAATAAAATCGTCAATATTTATCGCCGCCAAACGAACAGTATCGAAATTTGGCACAGAAAAAGCCAATAATGCTAAAATCATCTCCACATGGAATGTCGTAGTGAGAGTTGTAGTTGTCCTAAAAAAAAAATGTGGTGATTATCTTCAATTCAGCTAGAAGTAGGTAAAAGAAATGCCACTTTATCTTAAGTAAATTACTTTATAAGTGTAGAAGTACCAATAATATCTGCAAACTGTGCGACAAGTTTAGCCATTTTACCAAGAGAAAACTTTTCGTTTTCTCATTTTACTTGCTGTCCTCTTCTAGTTATTACCCTCGTACCGCCGAGACATTGGCGAGAGACTACTGTCACGAATACAATTTTTAAATGGTAAGAATTGTAAGAACACTCATATCACATCATTATACAGAAGGCGATATGAAAGGAGTTTGTGTGTATGTTTGTGAGTTGATCAAGTAATTATCATTACTGAAATTACATGGCTCAAAAAGATTCCAACTCCAAAAAAAGTAAGTCAAGTTGTTCCGAGTGGTTCTTGGCCAGACGTGAACTGTTAACGTTTAACGAGAATAATAGATAGAGGCAGCATTTTATTTAAGCGTAAACGTAAGAAATGATTTTCTTTTGGTCGAAATGTCAAGTCTTAAATTTTCTGTAGGCCCAAGAAAGAACAAATAACCGTGTAGCTTTGGTGCGTGGATGGCAAATGGCAACGTAAACTAGGTAGGAGTTGAGGTGGTGTCTCTCAAATTGTACGTGGAACTTGTGTGTATAGCATGCCATCCAAAGAATGTTTTTAGGTGCACAAGCAGACATATACATGTAAAAAGTCTACATAATAATATGGACATTTCCATTTAGTGGTACTAAATGTATTTATAGGTAGACAAGCTTTTCAGCTGAACTGGACATAGCATTTTTTTATCGCCCCAATCATTGAATCCGTTGTTGTAATACAAGAAGTATAAAAACGATTATATTATTTATTTGCTGCCTACAGACTTACTTGAAATGTGAAAAGTTTTCAAGAGAGTTTGATAGTTTTGGTCTTCCTGTTCTCTGCTCTCCTTTTGCCAGTAGCGGAGAGTGTTTGTTTGTGCTTCTGGCTTAGTGTTCTTTCCTCTCGGACTACTGCCCTTTGCTGTGTGCTGCTCCTCCTGTCTGCCACAATACAGTTCACTTCTCGTACGACGCCTTTCTCAGTTCCCACTCATAAACCACTTATAGTTTCAAACTTTTCCAGTTCGTGCCACTGGCAAAGCCTACTAATATAGACAGTGAAAGTACTAGACGTTGTAGTAGTGGTTGATGCTGGAAAAATCGAAAGTGGGTTCCGCCACAACCGCTTGTTTCATATCACCAAACAACTCTTTTTTCCTCTTGAACAGATATATCACAACAGAAAATAATCATTATTATTACACTTGACTAGAAGTGAAGACTAGAGAACATGGCCAACAGGAGGGTTTTTTTTGTTCATGTGGGCACTGCTACTGTGTGGTCACATAAATAGAACTACTTTTTATTACGAAACCTCCTGACCGTACCATAAGACTTGTCATTACGCAAGTGTATATATACGTGTGTGTGTATTATGGGTATTATTGATGATTTTGTGCTTCAGACTGGCTGCATTATTTCTTTCATCTCTCCACTGTTTTTTATCTCGGTCTAGAAACTCCAGGAAAACTTACTTCGGCGGAGCGTTTTCTAATCAACCAAAAATCTGCAACGTTATGAAACAATGAACGCCGTATTATGAAATATAGACGGACGTACAATCAGATAAATCTGGTAGACTGTGACTGGCACAAATGTGTGGTTTTGTTAGCTTGTGGTCAGCCGTATACAGCGTTTAGCTTATCAGTAAATACACATATTAATATAATGACGGTATACTAAACAAAAAAGAAAATCGTACAGCCTTCCGCACAATCATCGTCATCATTATGAAGATGACAAGTTTTCGGTGCTATGATTTTTTGGGTCGACCAGGATTCCTCCTGTATCGGACGTCAATTTTTCTTTCTTACATGACATTGTGGTC
>JAHZNB010007667.1:0-23915 GCA_027744295.1 Callyntrura guangdongensis | reverse complement strand
CCAAAATATCAAGTCTTTAGCAATTCAATCAGCATGTATCAATACAATACTGCCATTGGCGTCTTTATAGCGATTTAGCAGCGGTTTATTTTACTATATTCGTTTTTATTCATGACGGACTACTACTTTGTTAGTGGATAAAAATCACACGCTACCGTTAACCCTGTAAAAGGCTCTAGGTGAATCTTCTTAATAACATGGTCAACATTCATAGATACCGCATAGGGCCGGCCCCAGATAACTTCATTTGTAAATACTCGGAATACCTGTATGTCCATTGTTATTAGGTAGCCAGGAGAGAATCGACCAGGGTACGTATTGGGTTTGTACACCCGTGTCTGTCTGTCCGGCCGTCGCCCCTTTTGCTGATAGCTGACAGATAGTTATGACGTTTTTACGATGAACGATTTTACCATCGCTGGTTTACAACTGACATTCTACAATAGGATGTGTATTTTTTTTAAACTTATTAATCGTATTGAACTGACTCGTATCTGAATGTTTCAATTTTTGTCCTGGAGTTAACGTTACGTATTCGTCCTGTTAAAAAAGGTAAATGTATGGCTCTAGTCCCATAACTTAACTCCAACCCCAGGGACACGTAGGGATAAAAAACCAAAACGGACTACAAATGCGATTTTTGGACCACTCTCGACGAGTACATCATTTGGTTTTAGCTTCTTTTCCCTCGCTGGGGTACCGAAAATTCGGGAAGTCTTCGAAATAAATGACAAATGATATGCAGTCGGAAGTATCATTCAGTGGTTTGTCGTGTCGTTGAGTAGGTTGTCTTTTGGGTGACCTGGATGAGGTTACCCGGAGTGAGGGTGCCCGGTGGGATTCAATGTAATACTGCCTCCCCGGTCTGCCAGATTTTGTTTGATCTGGTTAGGCTAATTGTAAAGTCGTGTCAACGTCTGTTGTGTTAGGTTAGGCCAGTCTGTTTAAACTAAACACGTATCGCGGTGTCGTTTATGTATGTTTTACTTTTAACCTTCATCGTTTAAATTTACCGTTACATGCAACTCAAATATCTCACAATTAAATTTTAAAATAATAGTATTCACCGCGTAAATGACAAGTGGAAATCTTTTAGTCTTATAAAATTATTTGTTTGGAAGGCAAAATTTGTTTCTTGACATTGCAAACACGAAACGCGAAGTAGTATCATGCTACCAACCAACATGCATGCAGGAATTATGCCACCAAAAAGCTGGAAGCATTCTATAAGGCTGGAAAGTGTTTTAAATAATTTTTAACATTTTAGTTATAGTCTTAAAGAGCAATATTTAAATATGTATATCTGTTGCGTTCTATATATAATATGAACTAACTATATAATTTGGAGGTGTAAGCCAGATATCTCCATTTGAATTTCAAAAATACGACAAACTCCAAAAAGATCTAAATCCAATTTTCGAATCACTCGCTCGTAACTAACAACGCATGGGAAATTCTACTTTTTCACCAGTTTGTTACATTTTCCCCCGAACCGAAACTATTTACGAAGGGTTCCTTAAAGCTAAAATATAAATTTTTGATACATGACACGCAAGACGCAACACTTTGTTTGCATATCTAGTTGGCGTCGTTCGTTAGTATTCAGCAATACGTGCTATATCTGCGAAAAGGTTGGCATGTTCTCACTTTTGCTCCAAACTAAACGTACACATCAACAAACATAACGCAAAACGCAACGGCATCGTGTCTGATATTATCATCACACCAATGCCGCGTCTCGTCATCGATGCCGTTTGCTTTGTGTTAAACACTACCGATGATGATAATACCGATTGATACTTATGATGACTTCCACAATTAATGGTCAATGCTCATGTTTCTGATTACGGATGTTTTTACTGGCTGTGGTTCGTGGTATACCTTATTTTTTGTACACCTTTATCAATCCCAAAATATTATTGTTGTACGTATACTCTACAGTACAGTCTGTAGTCTGTACTGGCACAGACCAAACCAATGAGGTATCTATAGGTTTAATTTTTATGGAGATGAAAGGCCATATCTCACTTTAATGGAGGAAGTGTCGACCATTACTAATTAAATGCTTTTGTTCGTCTTACTTTATTTACTCTGAAAATGACTTCGTAAATTGTTTTTATTATATTAAATACCTGGTAGAACCGCATAAATATTGTATTGATAGGGCAAGTGCATAACTTATTTATGCACTCACCCTTTATTTACCACAATATTCACATTGTCCCACTCTCTCAAATATACAGGTGGGCAAGGAAACAAACAGTTGTACATACGGAGGCGCAAAGCATAAATTTGTTTTTTAACATTCAATATTGGATTGCTGTTGACAAACCCTTCTGACTGATTTCAAACTTCTAATCGTTGCACAATAAAATAAAAACAGTAAATAGGAAATTCGCCTGCTTGTCAATGGTTGCTAAAATCTATGTAGAGCGAGCTGACCCAGGTTACGAAAACATTTTACCGGCCGTGGATAGTGATTTCTTGGGAGAGTGTTGAGTAACCTTTAAACCAACAACCGTATTTTGTCAGCTGATCAAAAGGTAAGATGCACTGATAAACCTAAAATAGTGTACGTAAGCGGGAATAGTCACTGGTGACAAGAGTCAAGGGTCTAACTATTAGTTGTGTTTGCTACTCAAACGGTTTTAATAGTAAATGGTAAAGTTGGAACCTAGTTTTTCGAAAGTGAAAGTAATTACGGACTGAATGAACAGTTAGGAATTTTTCCATTGTACTGTTTATTAACGTATTACAGCGTATTGTTTCAGTTGTGACTATTGTGTGAGTAATTGAGTAAAATGCATATGTGTTGTGTTTTAATGAGCAATCTAAAGTTAAATAGTGTTCATATCTAATTTCTATATTACTATTTTAAATTTGATAAGCGAGCCTTTGTCTGTGAACGATGTGAAAGTACTGGCAACTGGTGCCTGGAATTTTTTCTGGTATAGTGTAGACAGTGTAGTGATTTTACAAAGCAGGATCCAGCGTTGTTTTACTTGCGTAGTTAGTAATATTCAATAGACGAACAGAAAGCCCCAGCAGCTTGGATGATTCTAACAGCTGGTGTCAAGTTAAATTGTTAGAGCTCTACTACTAATTAGAATTTTTTCGACACCAAAGATTGAAGCCAAAAGACAAATGACCCTTTATTTCACTGATTTATTAATCGTATTTAGCTTCAAATAAAAACATAAGACATTGATTAAGTGTTCTTATTCCTTGTTAGACGTCAACCGCTACGGGTTAATGGAGAAATGTGGAGGTAATAAAGATTCACAGAATGCCGAGCCGGCTATGTCATTCTGGAAGAAAAATAGCAAAACAGTCCCAGGATGGTTAGTATGTATATCTTTAAGAAGTGTAGTAGTTTATGTGTCCTTTGGCCGCCACGCACGTATTAAACAATTTTAATATGCTTTTTAATAATATTTAAAGGCCAAGTCCCAGCAAGGAGAGTATGTCATGGACAAAACCAAAGTCTTCCGGTGGAACATCATCCTTTCAAGATTTCCAGGATAGCGTTCGGGATGCTTGGGATATTGAGGATGATGAGTATTCTGTTATT
This sequence comes from Callyntrura guangdongensis, assembly GCA_027744295.1. Classification (NCBI taxonomy): domain Eukaryota; kingdom Metazoa; phylum Arthropoda; class Collembola; order Entomobryomorpha; family Paronellidae; genus Callyntrura; species Callyntrura guangdongensis. Next base: position 20,344 of record JAHZNB010007667.1, on the reverse strand, counting down.
TCATCATGTATGTACCATTTTTACATGACATTTATTTTTGTTGGCGATAATTTACAAAGTTAGATTTTAAATTTTTCAGCCGATGTCAAAATTAGTAAGAAGGTCGCTCAATCTACCGCCCTAAGTGTGATTAACAGTCATCGAAGTGGAGCTATTACGCCTCCGTCGAAACCTCCAAGTGTCCAGCCTGATGTTCATCACCACATTGAAAAATCTATAGCAACCACCTCGAAGCCATCTAGTTCAATATATCTGGGTCCAAATGCTATCGTGAATGCAAATATAGGTTAGTTACGTGGACATCCTCATCACACTTTCCGAAGAGGATATATGTATGTACATAATATTTTAGTGTGTAACAGTGACATTTTTAAACCAACTTAGAAACTGCTTATAAACCTGAGCCGCCAGCGGTTTACGCAAGTTTACCAAATGGAAATGCTGAAGCTCCAATAGTGCCTGGTGCCCACAGAAACAGTATATCTACAAAACCCAGAGTTATTAATAGACACGGTAATGATGGGAAATTGCTTTTTAAAATTCTCGACTAAGTAAAATGAAGTGTAACAATACGATCTGCATTGTAATACTCAGAAACAGAAGGCGAGAAAGGCAAGGCTGACAAAATTCGAAGTCTACTACAAGGAACAGGTAGTACAGATCTGAAAGAGTTGCAGTCTCTGAGCTATTCCGGACTTCCCGTATCAGTACGAGGAACAACCTGGAAGCTTCTTGCAGTTAGTAAATAGTTCAACTTTAGCATTAGTTAAAGCTTTCAAAATGAATTTGCACCGAACCAATAACTTTTGCTTTTTAACTTATCCTCTCGTTGACTTCTGAAATGTCAATGTTTCAAAACATTCTCCTTCTGATGGATTTCTCAGTGTTAACTTAATATGTTAACATTCCATATTGTTTAAAAATAATAATCGTTCTGATTGTTTAGGGATACCTACCCGCAAATATTGAACGACGCGAAGAAGCCTTAAGACGTAAACGTGAGGAATATTGGAAATGTGTACAACAGTACTATGATTCCAGAAAAGAGGAATCCCATCAAGATACTTTTCGCCAAGTATGAAGACTTATTGTTAGTACTATACTGCCTATTTCATGAAGTCCATCAATGGATTAAATTTTATAAATACTTGCTTTTTTCTAGATTCATATTGATATTCCAAGGATGTGCCCACTGATAGCCCTCTTTCAACAACGAGTCGTTCAGGAAATGTTTGAACGAATACTATTCATTTGGGCGATTCGTCATCCGGCCTCTGGGTACGTTCAGGGTATGAATGATTTGGTCACCCCATTTTTCGTTGTCTTCCTTGAAGAAGTTCTTCCTCCAGGTAAAACTGTTTGATGATACAATATTCTGGTAATGCCGCATGATGGGCAATTTGACCTTAAAGATTGGATTCCATTGATATGCAACACAATTTAAAATGGGGTTTCAGATGTGGAGGTTGAAACATTCGACGTGAGCAGATTGAAAGATGAAATGAGAAACAATATCGAAGCAGATTCGTATTGGTGCATGTCAAAATTTCTTGATAGTATACAGGTTAATTATATATTTGCTCAGACTGGGATCCAAGAAAAAGTTAAAAAATTGAAGGAACTGATTGAGCGCATTGACGGTTAGTACCACAAATATTTAAAAAACCAATTATTTTGTTAGAGGACATTCAGTCGGAACCAACATTGACACCTTTTGACTTTTAATTATTTTAGCACCACTGCACCATCATCTCCAAAAACATGAAATATAATACTAAAATATCTAATGTTTTGCGTTTGTATCATGAAATGTTAGTGCAGTCTTTAAGATTTTATTGGTGGGTACAGGGATTGATGCTACTACTCCAGAACTTACCTACACAGAATTGGGAAAGCTCGGAGATAAGCCTGATTGTAGCTGAAGCTTATCGACTAAAATATACATACGACAATACACACTGGCATTAAATTGGGAATGCTCTGGGTGCCATTGAAAAACAATCAGTAAAATTAACGCTAATTCTATGTACATGTAATGAAACTTTTGGTTTATAATTCGTGGTTTACCAACATATCGACCTTTAAATCTTGTAATTTTTTAAAACAAAACTAGCTCGAATTAATCAAAAAACTTCGTACGAAAATTTAAAATGTAAGAAAATTCAAAATTTTTGCATGTACTTTGCTGTGAAATTAAGGTCAAAGTGTCGTTTTCAAAGTCGCATATTATTATCTTTTTCAATAAATGCAAAGTACGATTTGATCTTTTCAAGAAATGATGGCACAAGAGATTTCTAATTATCACACAATCCGTGAGCAATATGGGTATAAGCATAGGATTTTGGCCTTGCCATTTTGATAAGAGATTAAAGTCAAATTTAATCATTTAACATAGTAACATCATAGTATGGTAATCGATTTAAACTAAGCTGTGATGTACTAGGTACAAATAAATGTATTGCGTACATTTTATCTTTTATAATCATTGAAATTGGTCAGATAAGCAAACCAACCACGGTTTTACATACATCAATATACCAATAATCAAGTTTAAACCATGCTCAATCACGGATATGCTTCAGTAAGCGTTCTCACTGCCATTATCTAATATAACATGATACGGTCAGGCATAAAAGCGAAATCATCTAAATTTAGAAAACAAGCGAAAGTCGCCATCGTCTAAGTATTGTTAATAATAGATTAACAAAATAAATAGACGGATTAATCATTTGCCATATTGCCAATAACTGCACTCATACTGATAATTAATGATACGTGCACGCACGCCTGTATTTGTGGTCATGCTAAAACTAAACCGAGATCTGCTGCGAAGGAACTTGTAATTCTAGTAAATTGTGTCTTGTAATAATAACATGCTTTGTCATACAGTTCATAGTTTATTGATTGGTTGCATGTTTTACTTTAAAAATTAACGGGCTACTTTTTATTTGAGAAATTAAAATATTTTCTATTATCTTGTTTAATTTGACATATCTGTAATTGCTATTCAAAAAAAGTTATAAATGTTCAGTTTGCATTTTGTCACCCCGGTGTCAAAGTACTGGAAAAAATTAGATTAGTCACATGCGTATATTTTTCAGTTTTAGCAATCTCGGCTTTTACAGTGTAACAAAGAAATATCGATGTAGATTAAAGCGAATTAGAGTTGTTTTAACTTTTCTTTACAAGGGGTAATAATATATATAGCATTTTATAATAGGTATGCATAAATGTGAATATGACATGGCAAAGCTTCCAATGACATAACACATAACTATGAGTAACTCATGGTGTAAAACTTTCTTAAAAATATTATGGAATTGTTCTTTCTAGTCTACGACACGTATCCCATTCCCATCTCACCATGCGCATCCTTGCAACTTAAAACAATAGCAATACAATAGAGTTCACATAAACAGAAAACCTTTTTTAGTTTACCTTTAGCTTTATGGTGTTACTGCCTATTATACGGTGTAGCTATGTAATTTCGCTGTTTGCGTTGGTTTCCCCGCCTCCATATCTTCTCAACCTTATCATTAGTATACACTAACATAAAAAATGAATTTACTGAAACAAGATAGGAAGGCAGAGGCATGACTTTGCAAACATGCCAGCTTGTGTTACAATATTATGTTGTTATTGGTTAGAAACAGCAAAAATTGTACATACCGTAAAACTTGAATTAAGCGCAGCTGCGTTTATTTAATATCATCGAGATTTTACAGCGTTACCGCAGCTGCGTTTATTTCAAGACTGCGCCTATTTCAGGGACTGCGCTTAATTCAAGTTTTACGCTACGTGCAAATTCATAAGTAGTACACAAGCATCGCTTTTTCATAAATTTCAGGTCAAGTCAACTTAAATTTAAAAAATTTTCATAAATAACAATCAATAAAAGAGATTTCAGATAAAGGCATATCCAGTATTATTTATTATTTTTAAAGAGTTTTGCCGTTTTTTCCTGACACAATGAATAGTTTTTTTTAGATACATTCTAAAGGACAACTGTTAAAAGTTCTCAAAATGTTGCAATGTTTTATTTATAGTGTTTAATTGTTTTTTATGTACAAAATTACATAAAGTAATGAACGCGTTAGAAAATCAGATTATATTCGCGGAAAATTTGGAAGATTCTGCATGCACAAAAATAATGTACCATGAGCCTAACAACAACAGTGCTGCAAGTGCTGCTGCAACCGCAACACGAAGGAACGCGAACGCTTACTACATGGCTTCAATGAATCTACTGTGGCATACCCTCTACTCGCATTTAAAAAATCCTGGCATGCATACATGGGAATTGGGACTTGTTTGGGAGTCAATGTTTCAAGGAGCAAACACAAGTTTAGGTCTTTATAATGTATGTATGTATAAAATGTTTACTATTGTTGCATGTTGCATTATTATGAGCTGATCAAAGGGTTGCTTGCATTTAATTGTTTTCAGTCTGTTGATGCATTTAAAATAAAAACACACAGTCCGACCTTATCGTGGAAACACCAGCCTCCATAAAAATTGGAAACAGATCAATTGTCGTTCTGGAGTTTAATGCGAACAAATTAGTGATTCGTGTAATAACCTTTGTTGCCGTGCTCATAGACCAACACTCACGATCAGTACTGTACCATTTTACTACAATATAAAACAGTTCCTCAAGAAATATTTCGTTGGACCAGGTGCAACAAAAATCACCTAAAGGCATTGTCGTCACGGTAGTGAGTGTATGTACTTTTTTACGCGGCGCGATACCATAATATAATACCTAATTATGTCTCCCGACATTTAGCGAATCCCAAATGATTTTTGACTTTTCGTTGCACGGATGATATTAACCAGAAGGTTTAAAACAGGAAAGGATAGCCGTCAGTGTTTCTGTTGTTTCGTCATTATTATTCAATTGCGACCTTATTTACGTATTCAAGCGTATTGTTAGTGCATTTCCATGGGCAGCGCAACAGTGTTGTTGGCATTTTGAGTGCGAGTTTTGCTGTGAATGGCGTCGTGGCGACTGAAAAAAGGTTGGGTCGTGGATTGATGTAGTGTTGCAAGAAATTATTAAATTCAGATCGAATGTACTTAAAAACTAAAATATTGCCCTTATTTTCTGAAGTTCGGAGCAAATGTGAATTCCAAGAAAGAAAGCTTGTTTTGTATACGGCAACAAAGTGTTAAATTAATAACTGCCAATTAAAAATTCGAAAAAGTTTAGTTGCTATGGTTAATATGGGGAAAGTGCAAATGTTCGGAGTAGCGTTTTCTTTGTTCCTCCTTGGCGTATGCTCCGAGGTGTTGGTCTGTCCACGTTTGACCATTAAAAGAATGTTGCTAAATACTTAGTGGTAACACTGTTAACATATTTCTCTGTATTTATTTTACAGTATTTGTGCAATTTTTTCAATTCAAAATTATTTATTACGGGTGTATTGTGAAAAGAAGGAGAAAATACTTGTTGAGCTTTTGCAACGGTGATTTTATGGTGTGAAACATGATGATTTGCCTTTAATTAGTTATAGTTAGGTTGCAAAGTGAATTGCATTTCTACAAAAAATATAAATGCTCAAACAAAAAAGCAGGTTCTATATTTGCACAATTACTTTTATTAGGTAGCCGTAGCCATTGTAATCAATTCAATTTCCGTGTAAGTGAACATTACAGATACAAACTCACGGAATGATAAGCAACGATATCTATGTACACTTCCAAAAGTGATAGTACAAAATAGTAAAATGGATATCGGGTAAGTCAGTTTAAGCTACATTTCAAATTGCACTAATTGCAAGTTGCAATTGTTGAGAATGCAGTGATCAATCGGAAGTAAAAAAAATAATTTACAATGCTCTTCTCCTATAGTATTTCAGGGTCAAGCACTTCGCCTTTTTATTCTAGTCAAAATCCTTTAAAACGTGCTCGTGAACGTGTTCCAAAGCAATCAACTGTTAAATCACCAAAGCGACGAAAACAAATCAGTGAGCGGTCGTTTTCTGAAGCAACAATTGACAACGATGATTTATACAACAGCCATTTATCAGAAAAAACAAGGGACAGCGTCTTGAAATTGAAAAAGATTTCCGATCCTTTTAGCCACGACCTACAAGACGTTAGTGTATATCTAGTTTCAGAAATTACCCGCCTTTTTTCTATACATGCCCAATTGAATATGATATAACGACTTACTTCACAGGTGGTCGAAGACCTATTGGATCAACTTGAGAATAACCCAAATGACGGTGCTGACTTAGCTGAATCTGCCCTGGTGCTCTCCAGTGTAACTCATGTGTATAGTGCACAAGTAAAATCCTTGCACGATGAGGTCTTGACAATTGCCAATCGCTTATCTGGAAAGTAAGAGTGGACATAATTAACATATAAGAATAAAAAATCATTGTACATAATACGCGAAACAGTAAAAATTTGACCATTTTGACCTTTAACTTTACCTGTTTGTATGTTGTGTGAAGGGAAATCCAGACAAAGGTTAGGCAAAGAAAAAAGACCACGGAAGCGGAGAATACCGAAACCAGCAACATTACCGATGGTTTACTACCATCTAGTGAAGGTGCAATTAAGGAAAATAATGATAAACAAGTTGAATCAGAACCTATTATTGAAAGCAGGGAGCCAAGTACAAGTGATAATAAAAATGCTGAAACTGAGACGGGTGCAGATGTTGATCGGATAAGTACAAATAATGAAGAACATTCCAATGGTGCTACAGAAACGGGAGTGACGCCAGTAGATGATCCAGAGAAATTAATTGAAAATGGGTCTATAGACATCAATGGAAACGAAAGTTATCAAGAATCCGAAAAGTCAATTGAAGGTAATGAAAAGCATAATTGATATATATAATGGTGAATTACTCCATCTATTCAGTTAGACATTAAAAGTTCGATGCTCTTGAGAGATTACAGTATTGTCTCTTAACATCATCAGGAAAGGGTATAGAATTTTTGTACTTATTTGCTGAAATTAGAACAGGTGAAAGTGGTGAAAGCACAAACAGTCAAGCACCCTGATCCTCAGTGACGGGCGACATTATAAACTCCAATCTAATCAAATTCACTTGCTAATCGGCTCAAATAAAAGATATAAATTATTATTGTCTTGTAGAACATGGGGATGCAGAAAATCAAAAGGAACCTAGTGTGGAAGAAACAAAGAAGCTCGAGTCGGAGATTCTGAACGAAATCCCTGGTCGTTGCACACGTAGACAGTCTGAAAGATTAAAAAATATACTTAACCTAGAAAAAGTGGGTTTTGACAAAAATAGCATAAAAGTTTGTTTGGCTTTAATTATGAAATACGTTGTGTTAATGACCTACCCATGAAATTTTTTCTTAGATCAACGAGAAAGAATATAAATTAAAAAAGAGAAAGTTTGATGACGACCCACCTGATTTGATCTCCTGCATTGACGAATGGAACAAAATTCTTGCTTACATGCAATTAAACAAAGACATTGATGTCGATGAAATTCTCCCACCAGTACTGGAGATTCAAGTAGGGCGAAGGAGGAAAAAAATTGCTATAAACAACAATGAAATAAGTGCTGACGGTGACTGTGAAACTTGCCACACAGCAAATGCTGACATTGCTGTTACTGATGAGAAACCTGACGATGGTACCGTAAAAACGCCATTACAATTAGCATTGCCTGTAGACTTGGGAATCAAGCAATATGAAACATTGGACCACCTATCTGATGACGTGCAAGAAAGATTTCATGCACTTGTCCAAGAAATGCACAAGTTGCCATTCGATTATGGTCTCATGCAACAAGATATGTTCGAAGTTTATCAACAAAAATTTATCCAAGCTGTTTCGTTACTCAGCCAAAACAGTGTTTTAGTAAAACGAAGCGCAAACGGTATATATGACAAAATAATTATGTTACAGTTTTTGTTTCGTTGTGTTTTTTCTTCACAGTTTTGAAACGTTTTTCTCATTTTTCTCTTTCACGCCAGAAAATACAGAAAAAGATTTGATGTCAAAGGTTTTCGAACTTAATGATTCACAAATGTCTGAAAGCGACCAGACAATTTCTTCAATAGCTGAGCTGCTTAGTCAAGTGAGACAACAAGCGGCGGAAGAATATCACAAAGGAAAACAGTCAAAATCTGACGCCGAGGTGCCTGTTAGTCAAATGATTGCCACCCTTAAACGCATCATTTGCAGCAGATATAAAAAGTGGCATGTGGTAAGTGTATTTTGTTACTGATGTACATTAAATGAAACTAATCATAAGTATATGAAACTGATGCATTTCATTTTTAAATATTAGCGGACTGATAGTGATAGAGCAGTTTTCAAGCGCATAAAGGAGTTTGAAGACAAAGTAAAAGCGGTGTTGCTAAGAGAAGCCGCACAGGGTTTATTTGATGTAAAAAAGTATGAGATGGAAGTGATGGACGTGACAATGAAAGAAAGTCAAGATGGGGAAAATGACGATTTGTTTTGTCCGTTGTCGCCTATTTTACCTCTGGAAGGTGGTGAGTCTCCCACTCCGGAAGACAGTAGAAACTGGTCATTGAGTTGCAGCTCAAGAAGATCTTCAATTGCAGGCAGTGTAGATGGTTCGAGTAGTTGGATTCGTTTGTTTGACATATTTTCTCATATGAAGAAAATTGATAACTCTGAGACATGTCGTCACTTTTATGCCGTACTAGCCCTGGTAAATAACAACGTGGACCTTTTTTATGTTAATTTTCAATTTATTTTTCGAAAATCAGTTGTTAAAAGTTACCTTCCTGTCAATTACAGCTCAGTCACAAGAACTTAAATGTCAATTATGACACCCTATTCTCACAAGAGTCAGCCAAGCTTATTACTAAGCTCTTAAAAAGTCGCAACGACAATATCAACAAATATCCAGTAGGTGCAAAAATTATGACAAGTAGGTGTCCTGATGTTGACCGGGATGAAGTTTTCCTTGCACCTGTGATCAATGCCGACACTATTCGACAGGTTTTAGAACAGGATGGATATCTTAGCTCATCAGGATACCAAAGTGACGGTCAAGGAAGTAGCAGCACATGTGGCATTGGCTACAATCCAGCAAAATCAATTCAAGACGCCATCCAAGAATTCGTAATTGATCCCGGGGAACCGTTACCAGAAGATTTTCTCTGCAATCGCAGACGAAAAAAGTATTGACACTAAAGTCCGTCCATTATCAATGTTGTTTATCGAAAGACAGTTAGAGTTTCTATACAAAGTTGCATTTTAAAAATATTTCTATTGTGGTATATTTATAGAATTAATAAAAAATTATATCCGCAATATCCAGGCAATCGAAAATGCCTCAGTAAAGTGTTAATTCGAGAAAATATTATAATATAGTAATCTCACTTGTTTTTGATGTGGTATAATCCTTAAACGATACTGTCTTTATCGTGTTCGACAGGTTACCTCGAGTACAATACATATGGCTCATGCGTGATAAATTTGAAACTCGACGAAAATGTAAATTATTTTTTACTAGAATTTCTTCTCAAATCAAGAAACCACATTAATTTAAAATATAAAAGTAACCGTTGAGGGTGATGATTTCTTGACCGTTGATGAAATGTAGTAGTATTATAATTCTTTGATGTATCGTTTTAGCAGTACCTGTCTATTCCTAGTTTCCATATATTGGAATTTTACCTAGTGATATTTAGCATTTAAAATTATATTTTGTTCTTAGGAGTTTAAATTTGTTTTGTGGTCTATTACGTAAAGTGGTGTTATTTAAAAAATAAATAAGTAATGGGTCTTTTGAAATTGGCCGTAGCATTAGTCGTAACAATGCCTTTATTAAAAATATATGGTCCATCATACAAAATAAATTTGTTCAAAGACAAGTAGCTTAGTAAACTTCATTTGTTATGGGAAAATCCTGGTTAATTTTTGGAAAATCAAACTTATTGATGACTTTATTAAGGAAAGCATCCCATTGTCGTTCCCACGTAACCATGGCATTATCCTTCTCTGGCGGGGTCATTGCGCTATATCTACACAGATTATATTAGATGGGTTAAGTTTACCGAACATTATCAAAAAATTAACGCACAATTTTGATAATTCATTACAAAATCGAATTCATTGCCAGCTGTTTCAGAAATCTAAGATCGGCTCTTCTTCCAGCTATAGCCATGAATGCCATATACCAATCGTGGGACAATGCAGCAGCACCCCACATTCCAGGTCCATCACTTAAAGAGATTAAAAATTCCATGTAAATAAAAGAGGTTACTACAATTTGCAACAATACCACAATCTTTATCTTCCAATCATTACAATAGTATATCATTTTCAACTACGGAGTCAAGATTGCAATTAAGTATGTAATTATCATGGGGAGGAGACTCCTGAGTTTTTATGTTAAAATTAGTTTACCTTGCCACTACTGTTGGGAAGCCATTTCTGAAGTAGTTTGTAGCTGGATGATTTCTCAAATCATTAATTAATTTAAGCACCTGTTGAAAAATATAATCTTTGAGAATTTTGACATTGCATACACATACAGAGCATGGAGACACCAAATGGCTGCGGATTTGTGTTACAAATTGCAAAGGGTATCAGATCTGATTGCTTGTTAATTAAATCCATTTCTTTTAATTCCAGAATTATTCCGGAACCTGTTCAATGTCCGCCTCATTTCTTCCACCATTCAAGATTTGCGTCATCACGTAATTATATTTTGCAATGCAGTACAAGTGTATACAAATACAATTCCACACCAGCCATTGTGAGCCATACTATGAGAGCATATATTATATAAAGTATCCAAATGAAACTTAATGTATTTACCATGTAGTCACATATTAGGTACGGATTTAACGTGAAAAAGAAAATTTAATGTGTAATAACCCGGAAAGCGTTCAAATTAAATTGATATCTGACAACTGATATGACACGAGCAAGCATTTATTTATTGCAAGGTCCATTAAGGCCCGCTTTTGCCGCATTTTTCATAAATGAAATTTATTTAGCGTGTCTTGGGGTAACTATGCAAGAAATATCTGCCACTACTCCGTCAAGGTCAAGAAAGACCATTAGTTGGCGGGTGGGTGGACAATTAGGTTTCACTGGTATTTGAATTTGGCTCCGTGTTAGTACTTACTACTGATCGAAAAGCAATATAGTACGCACCAGTTCCGTAGCTACCCAGATATATCAAATTTTTAAAGACAACCAACCTTCACAATAATATACAATAATTATACATATTGGTAACCTTTATTCCAAATCCTATCCTGCTTACCTGATTCGATATTGGGCAAACTTCAGTGGCGATTCCTTTTGCCTTTGCCATTTCGTATATTATCGGATGGCTGAACAATGCATAACCATGCGCAAAACGGGTAGTGTTCAGTAAAGCTGCATCCAACAAATTTTCGTCAATTTTGGTCCCATGCCAGTCTTTAAGAAAACATAAATGTACGTGATTGAAAACAGATTTCTTGCTAATTTTTCTATACAGATGGAGATTAGTTATGAAACCTGTTTCTCCAGAGTGGAAGAAAAATTTTATGTTCCGTGAAGTTGCATTAAGAAGTTGGGGTAAAAATTCTATCAACGGAGCACCTTTATCCTCCTGACCAACCAAGTCAAATCCAGCAAAGTAATCTGGGAAGGTTTCTTTCATCACTGTTGCATAATCGACCCTTTGTCGACAGCGTGTCAATGTTTAAATAAAAACAATTGTCATTAAGAACTAAAAACCTCTGCAGAGGGGAAAATTATTTAAAAAATCCGGCACGCTTTTGAAGCATACAATTTTTCCATTTCTTCTGGTGTGTGATATCTATGAGGAGCGTATATATATTTAGCTCCCCAAAAGTCCGGATGCTCTTGAACAAATTTATCCGTGGTGTCTTTGTAAAGTCGTAATATCTCCAGTGGAGTCAGTTCTGATTGGTTTAAGTGGTAAACCTATTTAAGTTAAGTTATATAAATTTTTAGAATTGATATTGTTCGGTTGCAAACCAAGCATATGAAACGCGAACACTATGGACAAGCCGAAAAATGTATCACATGAAAAATCAAAAAATATTTACCGAGTCAAGAAGGCCTCTCATCTCAACGTACATAACGTTGTCGTCATAGTGTTGTTGTAAAACTTGGTAATAATTATCCTTTAGTGCTTCCACGTAATTGATCACCCCACTTATTGTCGTGATTTTTCTCTCGAAAAAGTCCCATGCTGTATTCGTGTCTGGATAATCCACTATATTTAAGTTTTCAAAAAAATCCAACTAAAATTCTATATGCAAAAATTTTGACAAATGGCTCCTCCTCATGTATCACAACTAGACTATGGTTATAAACTTTTATGCAATTAATAGTTTTTCAGATCAGATCTTCAGGATGTGGAAGAATCACAAGAAAAATACTTTTGACTCTGAGTCACAGTTAAAAATGTATATTTTGCATCTGAATTGCATTAATGCATACACATGCACCTGCCATATTAATGCTTATTTTGATAAAAGTTCAACATACTTTATCCAATTATAAAAATTTGCAATATTTTACATAAAAGCGTCATTTGTTATGTGGTTTAAAATTAATTATTAGTGGCTGAGAGAGAAAAATTCGGCATTTTTTCTGAAGTAAGTGCAAGCTCAAAATATTTTGTATCTTTATCTGTATGACACTGTTAACAAGAACAGAGCATTTACAAAGCAAATTATTCTCAAAGCGATTGGAATGGAACTTATGCAGCAGTACGAGATACATTCACAAATTGTAAATTTTAACTGCATATTTGGACCATTTTCGTTGCATGATAAAGAAAGTGTAATTTTTGTTGCACAGAAATCCCAGCCTAATTATAACCAATGAAAACGGACAAGCGTGATTGCATTTAATAGCTACGTTGCCAAAGCTGGACTGCAGCAAGCCTTTTCGTACGTACAAACGTACAATGGGATTTTATCCCCACGATGAATATAATGAAAACATTTCCTAGTCAATTTTAAGTGGGGTTGATTATATATGCCGTTGATACGATCAATTTAAACTAATAATGCTATATATTTTGGATGGGTTCCATTTTTACTTACCATCCGGTGTAGGTGTGTACATGGACATACTTGAAAGAAACCAATTATCAACCCAAGCTTCACTGGATGCAGTCTTCCTTAAATCTACAACTCTTTTCCATTTTGTAGCTAGTGAGCAACCCGTGCTTGGTTGACGATCGAAAAACCGAAAGAGGAGATGGTCCCAGTCTTGCAGACAGTAGTATAAATCGTCATGTCTGGTTAGATTTAATGCTATGTAATTCACGTCTCCAACTGTTGCGTCATGCATATGTAAGCCAGCTCCTATTAACCAAAAAGATCAAGATCAAGAGTATTAGACAATATATAATAAAAAAACATTTAACGTTTCAAAGCATTTCTTTAGTTTGCCGATTTATAATAAACGAAACATCCATTCTGCCATATCATACCACACATGGATGCCGAACGAAATCAAAAAATGTAAAGACAAGAGTAGGTAAAATGGATAATGCACATGTAAGTTGTAAGATAAGCATCTACAACCATACTTGCTCCTCCAAACAATTACCTTTTGGCAGCATTTTTATTATTTTAAATACATTGGAATTGTCAATTGCCGTTTTTGAGTGAAAAAAATGCTGCGCGGAAGCAAAGAATCTGCCATTGGAATCAAGACCTTCCTCGTATTCTTGTTCCTTCAAATTCATGAGTATTGTGTTGACTAGAGCTTCACGGGAGTCGATGAATGTCAAGGAGCCTCCCAACAAAGTTAAAGCATCTGCCTAATGATTAAATAGGCGTTATATAACTGTATCTGTAAAACGTCCTTCATAGCCAATCACGACCTAACGAGTGATGAATCTTGATTGAAATGCTTTTGATAAAAATCAATTACTTACCTGTAGCACTTCATCTCGAAGCTTTAGGTACTCCTCAACTGTAGGGACACAGCCAACAGAAACAATAACTGTGAAATGAACGACACCCCAGCAAAATGTTGCTGCTGAAATTCTGAACCTCATGACTATTTTTGGTGTGACACAGTATTAATAGGTGTATTAAAAATGTGAAAACGTAAATACTGAAACCATGCGTGGTTTAGCTGAAAGTTTTTTTAAACAGACTACGACGGACAACAGAGAGTGATGACGAGGACGAGGGAGTGATTCGTGTTGCTGTTGCTGGCTCACTGACGGTGACGATGGTGGACAAGAGAAATAAACTATCGCGTGGGTAGAAAAGTGAGTGGTGTTAGTTGCACCATAAGTGCAAAGAAAGCTTCAGAAAAGTCGAGTGATTCAAGATGAGTCGCAAGCGGAAAGAAACATAAATATGCACAGTTGAATAAGTAAAAGAACCGTTAGCTACACGAGTTTGTGGGCTTGCACCTTTGAGTGTAAGTGAAATCTCTTAACAGTTCAGTTTATTACATCACTCCGGTACACAAATGATCTATCAACTTCACTGCTGAACGCAAAACAATAAAATTGTAAATCACGGTATTTTATAACATCTTAATAATTCGCAAAATATCCCAATTAATTCGGATGAGTAGATTGTAAGGTATACAAGCTCGACATAATTACATAATATAATGTACGTCAAAGAAACCAACGAACTTGGCAACAGGTGGATGACTTGGATGGATTTGATGGATAATGATAATGAGATAAGGACATAAGTACAGTACGGGATAAATGATTAAACGTCATGCAAAGTTATCGGACACAGTGGACAACATGTGTTAAAACCATGACATTTCAATCAACGAAAATAGGGATTGACAGTGGACGTCAAAAATACGGAGAATTTATTTATAGTGGATATGTGACTCTTTAAAACATTGACAAGAATACTTATGATTATGAACATCCCGAATATGAATCTCTTTGCAGAAAATAGACAACTTACACAAAATATTACATAATAACGGTATTTTTACAATAACTAGATAGATAATGATATAGGTATGAAGACTGTAGATCTTCTCTAAATAAACTACCAAATACAGCGAAATGGAATGATACGTATACGTTAATTCAATCATATCAACACAGAAAGCAACAATCCTAATTACACTTTTTACGTTTACTCTTTTCAATGTAATATTGATTGACAAGCACCTAAATTTGTAAATGAATATGCAATCCCTATCAGTTGTCTGCGGCATCTCTGCTACACTCTAATACCATACAGCATATGATTAGCATACATTAATTGTTCTACAATCAAAAGCCATGGGTAAAACATTCAACTGCGATTCAATGATTGTTTATCGCATTAGACTAACTACATTGAAAATTGTTGAAAATAACATTACGACATAAGTACGACATATAATCAATCATTTGATGAGCAGTAAACTACTCATTGTTAACAAAAGATGGTTTCAAAACACTTGTACGTTTGGACAACATTGAAATATCTATATAATTAGCCTAACATTTTTTAACTTATTGGAGACGTTCACAATAAATACAGTCACTTATCTCTTTAAATAATTCAACACTGCTTATTATTTCCAACCTATGACCTACCAGTAAGCATCCAGTTTCTGAACAAGGATTTGAATAATGGACTTATGACTAGCATACAGTTTCACATTCTGATCTATATCGATCCATAAGGCACCCTTCGCGTCGCTTCCAGCCTTAAATTTGAGATTTCGGAAAACATTATCATTTGCTTCATTCAGAGAAAAATTAATTGCCTCAGTTTCTATCCATGCATTATCTGTATTCCTTCGATCATCGACATATCCCTTGTAAACGGAGTCTCCATTAGCGAACACTGTTTTTAAAGAATCTTCTAAATTGATACGTTCTTCATCAGTAGCATCTTCAATACTAAAGACCTCTTCCAAAAATTCACGCTTCACAGCAGTCATAGCATCTTCTCCGGCATCGATCATCCCTAGAAAAATTACGTCAAATTTTAGAATTGAAATCATAAAGTCTTACAAGACGACCTGTAAACTTAATGTACCCACATACCTCCAGGAAAAGCAGCATCGCCTGTATCTTTCCTAATAATGCCAATAAACTGCAGCACAGGTCTCCCATCGGCAGTAACAACAGTTCCATCATCTGACTTCTTCCATCTGTAACGTCAATTAAAACAAAACTCTTTTCCATCACGATAATCACCAATTATGAGACAAACCATTGAAGCATGCATCGTACTGAAAAAATTGACTGAAAATAACTCTCAGCATTTTTACCTAGTAATTAAGCAATCTGCAGCATGGTTTGTAGCCCACCTCCCCAGACTTCCGCGACCCTTAATACCAGTGCGACCAGCTGGGTTGAGAGGATACCCATCAGCATCCGTTTTATAATTACCATGATGACTTCTTCGGTTAATTCCTCCATCTTGCTGATTCCACTTAGGCCATAAACCCACATCGGTTAGCCGAAGTTCCTTGTCTGCCCATTCTTTATCTCCCTTCAGAATTGAAGGAGTTATAAATTCAATAGGAGAATACTCGGGCCAAGGAGTATTCCATTCAATCTTATCTTCAGGAATCACAACACGAGCAGGCCCTCCGAATGGATACTCAGGAGTAAGATTCTTTCTCAAATCACGTAGTTCCATGACCTTCAATACTGCGCTGTCACTAAACATAAGGTAGTTTTTAGTTTTTAATATAGGTCCAACTAAGTATTAGGCATTTCTACGGTTATTCAAAACATGTTTAGTCATCCCTTGACAGAAAACTACTACCTATTTATCTACTTTTATTTCGAGAAGGTATTTCGACATCTTTCATCATTTGATTTTCGTTACTTTGTTTTGAATTTATGGTAGGTATGACACATTTCTATTCAAACCAAGTAGCCCAAAGCTCAACTAACTTACCTATAATAAGGGACACCATCAAGCATAACAATTCTTGTTTTTGCCAGCTTCGCAGTCATGCCACAGCCAGAAGGGTACCACACGAACGTTGACTGAAATTTCTTGACGGCTGCTGACAGCAAGTGTCTCATGTAGACACCAATACTGACGCTTGCTGCAATAATTACAATTAGTTAAACTAACTTGTTGCTATTGGTTTGTTTGCTCCTCGTGCGCGCGTTGTCCGTACTGTTATTCTTCTTCCCCGATTAAAACTTAAACATAGATTGCGAGGAGAAAGCAAGAGTCTTGCTGCAAGACTCAAAACTTGTACACAAATGGTATTACTACTACTACTATACTATCACTCACATTCTATTCACAAAAGACCAAATGCACTACCTTACGGAGCTGGTTGCTGCAAACTTAATTCCAAATGTACGGAAAACAAACATATGATTACGAGCAAGTCCAAGTCCAAGTGTACGACCGACGACCTCAATGTGTTAGACTGTTGCGCCAACAAAATTGACTTTCCAATGTATTATTCATACTCCGTAAAATCCATTATTACTACTTCTGTTTTTTCTACAACAACTGCTGCAACCACTAATTTTACTACTCATGATGATTTTCTTGTACTTTCACTAGTGGTACTGTAAAGCAGTTTAGTTTGGAAACCGAAAGAGAAGATGCTGGATTAGGACCATCAACATTTGACATCAAGCAATCAAAAATACATAATGTTTAACCAGACATGTATGTGTGTACTTCACAAAATCTTTCTAGCTTCCACCCAACTTAAAAATTTCCTTTCAGCAGTCTTGTAACAGTTACGTACAACAGTGCCAAAAATAACTACAATCGCAATGCAATAATACTCTGCCAATGTATGTATGTTCAAGTGCAAAAAATCGTCAGTCACTCCGGAGATGCGTACGGTAATAATGACGATATTACAATGCTTACGATTAGTAGTAGTAGTAGTAGTAGTAGTAGCCGTAGTAGTAGCCGTAGTAAGCGTGTAAGAAACAAGTCTGCTACTTACTGAATATATGTATGAAAATGTAAGTCAACAAGTTCCACTTGACTTAATTCCAGTTTTACAGCCTGCCTGCCTGCATGCTTCCTCTATATTAAGACTTCTTGGTTGTAAGTACTAGTGACCCGTGCCGACTTATGCAAATTGGATTAGAATTACTTTAAAGTGTATTCAAATCTATAAGGGGTTGGTGGAGACTCCAACCCCTTAGGTACTTGGAGTCTTTGCTCTCACTCTCACTTTCGACCAAACCCTAATTTCATTAGCAAATCTAGCGTATGCCGATGGCATCACTGTCGAATTTACGAATAAATTTGAGCCAAAAAAGATATACAACATAAGGCCACAAAACCAACTTGAGCAGAAAATCAAACAAGTATCAAGTCCAAGTTGCAAAATCACAAGAGCTTTTAGACATATTAGAAAATTAGAAGGACAGGGGATTACGCTACAAAAATACATAAACAGCTATCACATGCCCCCAAAAAATTATCAACTTCATCTACGAATTTGGCAGTAGTACATTTACTCCTCCGTTATACGTTTGATTTTTAGCAGTCGTTTTACATCAGTTAATGTAAGATAAGCTAGTCGGGACAGTATTCGTTTCAAAATGGCGTATTCCAAAGCTGTTTGTAATATAGTAATTTTGTTATGGTAACTCATGAGTCATGAGTCATGCCAGCATTTAAAACGCGTAAAGCCAAGGTAGTGTACTATAATCATCCCACGGAATAACATTGAGCCGTAATAAAGGAAGCTCCGGTCCGGCCCACACCCAGGGCCCACTATCTCATAGCTGTCATAATTACGTAGTGCTTCAGGACGTCTGCTTCTGTTCTATAGCGCACAGCGAAAACTATCAAAATATATAGTCAGATTGCGCTCGCGTACAGCATTTTGTCGGTCCTCGATGAAGTCTGTCAGTAGTGTGCCACTTTCTTCCACACGACACATCTCTCGGCTCAATCTCTCGCACACAAAAACACACTGTCTCTTCGTTTTTTTTTTATTTTTTTGTCTCTGCTTACTATCAAAGTAGAGGACGCGGACGATGACGATCCACGGTTACTGCCACCGATCGTGATCGCCGCATCTACCACATTGATTTGTATTGTGCACTTGCTAAATCTGATCATGATATATGATGATGACGACAGCTTGCGCTACACTATATGGCAGTCTTGTACATAATAAACATTCCGCTTGCGCTTCTTGGTTGTTAGTTTTATGTCTTCGCTGCGCAGCGCCGTCCTCTTAGTTCGCTGGTATGGTGCATTGCATAGTACATATCAGAACTAAAATGAGATGTAGTGAAATGATGACGAAGACTCAGAGACAATGGAAATTATCATCATCAACCCATCCAACATTCGTGCAGACAAGCGGTTGTCCTTGCTAGTACGTATTTTGTAGTTTTATCATCTGTCATGTCATTTTTGTAATGCTCTACTTTTTATCTGCACTACCATGTAGTACATTTGTAAATACTTGTAGACAGTAAGACAACGTTGAATACCGTGAAATGTTGCACCCAGCATACCGTATTCTCGGTAAAGTATAAGAATATCAGTATAAAAAACAACTCAATAGCTCGAGCTCCGACACTTTTATTATGCACTGGTAGATTAGTTAGCGGCACTCGGCAGAGTGGAAATGAAGAACAAGGTGCAGCACATGCATGCATAAAACAAGATAGACTCTATATACTGTCTTTAGGGAGAATACGACAACAGCAATAGCTTCTAATAGCTAGGGAAAAGCGATATTAAGGAGTAACCTCACTTGTGTCGGGAGATCTACCAAACTCCTTGAGGGTTCACAACCGTTTCAAAATCAAACAGAGGTTGGAAAATGAAGCCATAAAGTTTTGTGCTTTGTTCATGCTTCATGAAATTTATGAAAATTTGGCATGGGTATGGTATATATTGGATGTCGTCGTGGATAACGGTTAGCTACAAAGACAAGCATTAGTTAACCGATCACTGCGATGAAAATATGGAAATACATGACTCTTGATCCTTCATTTTTCTGACTTCTGTTGTATTGTAATCAAGTACGGGAAAGAGCTATTATTGACCTCGTCTTCTTATGAAAATGAGCGATTTGAATGAACAATTTTCGTTTCCAGTTGCGTTTGAGAACATTATTTTTATCTGCAGTTTTGTACAATATAGAAGCATGCTATACACAAAGAAACTTTAAAGTATTCGCACACCCACTGGGTACCATGACTAAATTTAATGTTCCTTTTTAATCCTATTCAAATTCAACTAAACTTTTAACATAACAACTATAGCTCAAATTAGGTGCACCGATACATTACATGTATTTGTATAAGTATACCAAGTTGGGGTCAAAGGTTTGTCATAACGATGCACACTTATCCTTTCCTATGAGATTTTCCCTATCCTATTCCTATGGGATTTAAATTTTCCTATTCCTATTTCCTATTCCTATATCATTTTATTTC
>JAHZNB010007666.1:0-12396 GCA_027744295.1 Callyntrura guangdongensis | reverse complement strand
GACAGACGGACAGACATCGTAAAGTTAATAAGTGACTTTCGTCAAACTTCGTTAGACTTTCGTCACTTAATAAGTGACTTTCGTCAAACTTCGTTAGACTTTCGTCACTTAATAATATGGTGATTGCCATGTGATGGTGGCATTGCTGATGGGACGGGACGATGATGATGATGATGCGGTTGCTACTGATATGATATGTGAAGCATGTAACTACATCAAAATAAGCAAAATACATGTATCCGCTGATAAGTTTGATGTTTGTCCTAATTTATATTAGTGTGGTTGTATTTATGTATGCGTAGCAAAATGAGGGGAAAACAAGCCGATATCCTGATAAAAGTAGATGCGCGTAGTTTGAACCTTTTAAGCCAAAAAGTTTACCGAGCAAAACCAGCAAACAACCCAAAAAAGTCAGAAAGTTTCAGTGCTGATTATACTCTGGGAGTTGAATAGAGTTTATGTTGGGAGGAAAAATGTGGGTAAACCACGTTCTTCATCCTTTTTTCTTTCATTCATTCATATACTACGGACGTTTATCCATTCATTTCTTTTTCTCGTTTTGCCGTTAATGATTTGATTATTGTGCGCGCTATTCAAGTCAATCACCGATTGATTTGGATTTCATTGAGAGCTTTGCCTACAGAGATGGGTACACACAATTTCCTTTGGGTAAAAATGCGCGACTGCTGTCATAATATATAAAAGTTGATTATCTCATTTTCCTTCTATCCTTTTTATCGACCACATTTTTCCCACCTGCCTGTTTTTCTGCCACTGTGCTCTAATAATAAACACATCTTCATAATTCGACAGAGAAATAACGCAATTACAAAGCAATTTAAAAAAGAAAATAGGATTTTCTAACGAAATTGTTTTTCATATTCTGAAATACCCTCCATGAAACACTGAAGTTGTTGCTGATGTTTGCTCATTGTGAAAAAGGGGAAACGTAATGTGACGCACGGTGGGAAATAGGTAATAATTGTGTCGCCTAACGTGATTTACATTTACACACAATCACACTTGGGCAAACTTTAGAGTGCTCAGGAGAGAGAGAGAGAGAGAGAGAACGGAAAGATGAAACCAACTGTAGCATTATTTTCTGAGAGTGCATCTGTTCAAACCCAGAGTGTGTAGTATAAAAAGTACCATCATGTTGAGAGAACCATGACAAAAGAGCAGAGACCAGGCACAAAAGTAAAGCAAATTTTAAAGTATAGTAATGTGATGAAACACTCTGCAAAAGTGGATAAACTGGAGAGCATTAAGGCGCGAGAAGATGAGGGAGAGATGAGAAGGAGAGCGGCGAAAATTGTGAAAACCGTAAAGTAAACGTGAACACATTCATAAAACGTAATATTTTCACGAAGCGGAAAGGAAATAGGTAATAATAAGATTTACTTTAATATATTTACCTACCCCACCACCAACCATTCAACAAACCTCTTTCTTACTTTACCTCTTGCTATCTTAATAAAGGAAACGAAGCAAAACGAAAATTACAAAAACTTGACAACAACACTACGACGAAATACGAAGAAAAAGGGTCTGCCACCACTCAATCTCTCCCTCTCTGTGTGAGAAAAAATAACATTGGTGTATAAGAGAAAAAGGAGAGGTACATACATAATACAAGAAGGCATAAAAGTTTCAGACCATCATCATCTTTCGTTTTTGTATAGTTAACATGGATGTTGGTTATACATTTTTCTCTCCCTTTCTCGTAAGGATTTCTTGGGGTTCACCTGGCTGGCACTACGGCAACTTGCATAATAAGGAGCACGAAGGTGAACGATTTTAAAGGTATAAATGTTTGTATACTGTAACTTTACTATATACACCACGCTGTCACACTATAGGTGAGTACTGAGTACTGACAAAGTTTACGAAAAATGGGTAACGAACAAATAAAAACTGTCAATACTCAACTCTAACTCTCTCTCTCTGAAAATGCATTATTGCTTCCTTTTTCTCCTTTTGAACAAGACAGGATTGCTGGTACCATGAAAGAAAAATATCCCATTGTTTCCCTCACGAACAACAGCGCAAAGGAGAACACGAAGAAAAAATGCCATGGAATATTTCCACAGGTAAGCAAGCTCACCGTGGTGTAGTGTAGTACAACCTTGTGCTGGCATTTCCACCACACCGGCCATGACCGCCAATATATTTTTCCAGTACCGCCGCCACGCCATATGTTCAAGTGTACACACATACTCAGGAATAATCGAACAAGGTGGTGGGCTTAGCGTGTACTGGACTTTTGGACCCTGGCCTGGACTCTAGACTCATAATTAAGGGACCCTGCCGTGTTTGTTGAAAAGCGAAAATCCTTCTTCTTCTTGCCTTCCCTGTGCTGTCCTGTCGGTTTGCCTGCTTGCATCTCTATATTTTTTTCTACCTGATCTGGTCTGTTTCTTTTACCTTTTCCGCAGCCAACCATGCCAGCATGCCTTGCGTGACCAAATGGCTGCAGGGCATGCCAAGTCTGTACCACACCACAGAGGTGTATTTTTTGGGGAGGGAACCCTTTTTTTGCCACACAACTTCCTCTTGGTAAAAAGTGGAGCAACCGGAGAGAAGAGATGAAGATGAAGGGTGCACGAAAAACAGGAAGAGGGACGAGAAAATAATAAAGGAATAAAAAGTTTTTATTTTTCGTGCTTACAGGCCATGTCATCATTTATGATGGCCAGCATGGCATGTCTTGGCATACGTTTATATATTTTTTTGGAAAGTACACTGTTTTTTTTTGGAGTTTCTCCGTGTGTTCCATAAATTTATTCCCTGCTGCACTGTGGAGAAACTTTGTTTTATAAGTTATGATGATATAATGATGAAGCTCATGAAAAAATCACCGTCTTCATGATGACGAAGGGAACCGAGCAATCATTAAAGCTGCACTTCTCTGCCGTCGTCTCTTTTCCCCCTATTTTGGTAATGCAGTAGGTAATACTAGTAGAGCAATCTTTTTCTCTGATTTTTTTCAGTTCTCTCTCTCTCTCTCTCCGACAGTTTTACTGTACGTTTCACTCGTTTTATGCGTTTCTTATTTTCTTGAGCTGTGTTTCTTTTTTTACGTTTTCTAATGAAAAATTTAAGATTTCCTCTGGAGATTAAAAAACCATAAAACGCTCTCCCTGAAAGAAAGAGAGGGAGAGCGAAAAGAGTTAAAAGATGAAGATGATTATGACGGGGGAAATATCTTTGTACATTCTTTTCTGTAGAAAAGACGTTTTCTTGACTTTAACTCAGGACTTTTTCTTCTTTGCCCTTTCCGTTGAAATTAATTTTTCAACTAGGCTCAAGAAAAAGTGACGAGGTTGAGACTGTTTTTCTATTTTGATGTCTTGAAAAACTACAACGACGGCAGCATCATAACAACTCTTTAGCTCTACATGAGTAGTAGACTCAATTAGTAAAGTTATTTTCCCAAGAAAAATAATAATTAAATTAAATGCTAATTTAGAGAACACAAATTTGCCTTAATTACATTTCTTTGTAGCATGTAGAGCTTTAATAGCTTTTTTTGCGTCTGGGTTGATGGACCCGCTGAGAGTGAGTGTGCAACTTGTGCGAGTGAACCTGTTTTTTCAATAATGTAGCATTTCACAAAGTAAAAATGTGTGACAGTTTATATAAGATAACCCTGTGTGCATTCAGAGTTGAGAGATAGTAAAAATTACGCGTACTACAAAAAAACTTAAATACGTGTATGGCACCACTTGTAACTAGTAATAATAACGTGTGTAGGAAGAGATTTTTACCTGTAGGGTAATTAGGCCCATAAATTTCTAAAGAAAATTGAAGGGTACTACTATATACTCACTTGTTTCATGTCATGTCGCAGTACACGCATTTTGCAGGGCTGACTCACTGTCTCTACCACTATCAATCCATCTATCTATCTATCTGGCACACTCGCAGCCTCTTCTATAGACTCAGGCTCTTCCTAAGCGTGAGTGACAACACGTAAAGAACTTTGCAAGGAAGGAGAAGAAGACGCAGTGCTCTCAAAGCAGAGAGGCATGTATCTTTTATCGTCATCATTATCATGTCAATCCATTATCTTGAGTTTTTCATCATTTACTGCTAACATCATCATCGACACCACTGCTGCTGTTACTACCATCATCGCCCTATTCTTATAATATTTCGTCGTCGTCGTCGTCCTTAATTACAAATAATCTGTAAAAGATTGTCAAGATTTTGCTTGAAGAAGTGAGCGAGTGTGAGCAGTAAAGGGAAAGTAGTGTGTGATGTGGCAAATGGCACATCATCATCATCGTCACCATCAATAGAGTATAATGGATAACAATCTGTTTTTAAACTTAATTAAGCCAAATGGAATAATACCTATTTCATTGTTGTAGTAGCACAGTCTACCTGTACAGATGTATGCAAGTTTGCTTGTACCTACACATGTAGTTATAATCATTTTAAGTAATATGTCGATTCTCTCTCGCTCATTTTCTTCATGTGTGTAGTAAATTGTAATGTGCTTCCTGATGTTTCATTTTTCTTCTCTCTCTGTGTGTGTATCTTGCGGCTGCGGTGGTGGTGGTAGTGGTGACGTATAGCTTGTCGGTTATGCGTCTTCTTCGTTGTCGTGATAAACTGTATTGTTATCAATAACATCACGATTCACGACGACTCGACCGACTGTATTCGTGTTGCAGACTCTCTTTACAGATTACTATTTAGCAGAGAGTGCGCACAACAATTCTTCATCAACATCAGCTATTTCTATTATTATTTTTTAAACAAAACTGAGCAATAGGAGGAGGTACGAGGGTATTTAGTAAGCACAGGTAGTTATCAGGAAAAGAGAAAATCCCAAGTGTCTTTTGCACCACAACAATATTTTTTTTCAGCAGCATTAAAATAAGAGATGAGTTACTCAACTCCACACAATTTCAACAAGAGCAACAACGTCAGCATTTTTTAAGCATCTTGAGAGAAGAAAAGACTTTCTTTATAAAATGCTGACTTTGTTTTTGACTAGTTGAAAGTAAAAATATGAAAGGCTAGCGAAATAAAGTCTGTACAGCCCATTTAATAATTTTATTCAACATGAGACGCAAAACATTATGAAAGAGGTTCATGTTGAGGATGATGATATTGCGTACAAATTCCTGTTGTAACAAAATACAGATAGAGACAAAGAGGTTTGTTGTAGGAAATCCGTTGAGTAACGTGCGCGTGTCTGCGCAATACGCGTGATGTCAAGAGAAAAGGAGCAAAGTAGGTAGGTGTATTGGTGGATCGCGGCAGGAATACGCCGCATCAACTACAAATTTACTTGTGTTTATGCTATACTTCTACTTTACCTAACCTATCTACCCATTAGAAGTATCACCACAATTTCATACATTAAAACTATTGGCGTTCAACTGATAACAATTTATCACTCGCGTTGCATTTCATGCATGACTGTTTTAAACTGTAGTAATTTCCTACTTTGAACTTTACTTTGGGTTCTGGAAACAACAGTTTACTCAATGAAGTAAACTTAACCAATTTCTTTTCTTCCCTTTTAACGGCGTTCTCGTAATGATGACTATTCCTGTGTTTGCTGCATTGTTATCGTTATCAATATATGGTTCTATTCACCCATGCCGACATACGCACTACACGCTCAGAATTCCAAACTTTTCCTGTGTCAATAAACAAAAATATTACTACCGCACATGCCGCACGACAACAATCCAACCTAAGATAACATTGAGCAGTGTGTACTCGCTAAAACTATGCATAGAAGTACCTTTGGAACAAATAATAAAATGATAAAAAGTCATAACAATGTTGCGTTATCATATTATGACGTTATGGCGTGCCGCTTGGTGTGGCGTGCTGACTTGGTTGACAACGAGGAAGAAGAAAAAATGCGGAAAAGAGAAGACAACTCCGCTTAATAATAACAACAATCACACAAGAATACATATATCGGCATTAACATAATCTATATCGTGTGTAGTTCTAATAATATTGTCATGCTAATGGTATTACATATTTGCATTTCATTTTCTCTGCTAATCATAATATTAATAGGTATAGGTTTTACAACTTTTATGCGATATGCGCTGCGCGTCGATTCACTGCTTACCTCTTCTGTCACCTCGGATACCATTTATTGACGTATATTTTATCTCTCCCTCATCACAACTTTTTTTCCTAACGGCATATTTTCCACAGTTTCTATGAAAACTTGATAAAAAAAACTTTAGGTAGTCTTGAGTCCTATGTACAGCACAGACACACAGACACCCTAACGCATGGAAATTTCATTTTGAATGCTATCCACATTGCATTTGTGTGAGTGTAAGTAAAAATAACAACAACAACGAAAGAAAAAAGAATTGCCGCCAGTTAAACTCTTCGTGCAGAGACACTGCAAGAGAGAGAAGCAAAAGTAATAAAGTGACAAAGTTTTCAAATAAATGAAAACAGTGACTGTGTGTAAGTGTGTAAGTTCAAGTCTATAGTAGGCATTATATTTTCGCTTTTGCTGTTTTAGCAGCACTATAAAAATGAAATGCTTATATAAGTAGTAGTATAGTGGATAGGTTCATTATGAATATAAAATGCTGTGTTGATATTGGATATTTGGACTTTGGTGGCGGTATGTGTAAGAGTAAGTTGAGTAAGCATCGCTGGAAGCTTTTTTTTTCTTCTTTTTGCCCTCGACGTAGGCACAACAGTATTACTTGGCGAATAATGATATTCTTTTTTCAGAAGGAACAGTATAACAGCAATAGCAATATCAACAACGAGAGAACAGAACGTTAAAGGAAAATTACTGTGTGTATTTTTACTACAACGAGAGAGAGTGGGAAAGTAGGAGTGCGAGAGAGAAAGACTATGAAAAAAAAACTGCCTCGCTCTTCGGTTCGGCTTTCCGACTGGGTCCGCCGCTAAAAGAAAAATCTGTCTTCGCTTTATATACTCGCGCTTTTCCCTCTTTATATACCAAACTAGCATACAACTTTAATAATATTGTATTGACAAGGAGAGTTTGTGCAATGCTATATGCTCGTGCACAGGGAGAGCGGGCACACTCCCCTAAAAATCCAATATTGCACACACACACTCTCATACCCATGTGCACATAACTTACGTACATGCATAATAATAACAACAACAGAAAACGGCAACGTCACCCTTCTCCACTTTTATATTGATGTTGCCCTTGCAACCACCAGCGGCATCGGAACCACTACCACTTGGAGTGCTTTAATATGATGGTACCTAGTCTATATAAAACTCTAAAGAACATAAATACCCGACTTTTCTATCGAGATACACACAAAGTGGTTTAGGCTTGGCATAGTGACTGACGATGGTGTGTGTGTGGTGGTGGTGAAAACCTTTTCGCAGGAAAAAGCAACAAGAAAATAGGTGGTGGTAGCTTGGCTCTCTCCCTCCTATTACGAAATAGGTATATGCGCCCTTGCTTCTCTGTCAGTGAATACTTGAATGCTGAGAGAGATCCTTTCTTTCCTCTCTTTCTCGTTTCCCAACAAACCCATTCATTCTCGAACGCTCTTCCACCCGGAAAACACCATTCTAGCTTCTCATGTTCTTTTCCTCGGGTATAGTCCCAGTACGCGGAGCATAATGTTCATCTCCTCGTAAAAAGCTTTCTTCCTCGATTGCTTAGTGGTAGAAGAACAGTATAGTTTCATGAGAAAGAAGATCGGATCGGATGTAGCATGTCGTTACCAGGCGGTGGTCGGGCTCCCTTCCTAACTTACTGCTACCAAAGCCGTACAAGTAGGAGCGACGGCAGCAGACTGTTGCCCTCCAAAAAGGGAAAACTTTTTACTCTGTTCTACCATCCATCCTCCACCTCCTCCTTTTTGTGCGTGCTCCAGCTCAATATAGATTACATACATAATAATAATAACAGGACATGAGGAGGAGAAACGAGAGCGAACATTAAAGTATTGTAATATTTATTCTCCATTTCGATGAAATTTCTCAGAAAACATTTACGTCTACATTGAAAAGACTTTAAATGCGTTGCCGCTCTGCTGGAGAAATATTAGAGAAATATATACGGACCGACGCACATACAAATTATACATGCATATCTCGTATCAGTGGGGTTGTGGGTATTCCGGTTCCAACCAAGGGTGTATTATGGGTAAATAACAATACAACACCCCTCCTTGTTCAAAACTTTTGGCCGATGATGACGATGATGATGATCAGGACGGCGATAAGGAGAGAATATTATATAGCTTCTCATCATACACAATATATAATGTGCTCTCATTTCATTGCGTTCTCTCTCGCTCTTCTCCCGTTGTCGTAATGCATATAAATGGCCCATCTTATCTTTAACAATGTTGGATAATAAGAGGTGGTATGCTTTTATTGTTCTACCTTTTTTTTCCTCAAAAAATTCTACACACCGGCTTCACTCCCATTTACTATTACCATCATCATCATCATCTCTACTAGTACCACCACAATTTTTACCGATACACCACCACCATCGCACCACACTGCCATTTATGACAAGTGTACATCCCACTTTATACTTTTAAACCAAAAATAGTATCTTAATGACATCAAATCAACTATTCTCTCTCTCTCCCGCAACAGAGAAAAAAGAGAAAAAATGTGCACCAAAAATATAATAAAGTGCAGCGTGCCAACAAAGACGATACGAGCGAGACCACCTGCAGCAACAACATAACAGATATTTTTGACATTATGGTGGTGCTCGTGGAGGTGCAGAGTAGGAGGAAATTGCCTTGTTTTGTGTTCAAGCCGTTCTTATTACTTGGTATTATTATTTTCGTTGTTTTGAAACGCAAAGGATCAGATTTGAATGTGAGGAAATATATTAGTTTAAAAAAGTGAACTAAAAGTTCACGAATTTGATTATGATAATGAATTCATTTTTTTGGTGTGATTCTTGTTCTTTCTTGCATTGTATTTCTAAAAATGAAAATACATTTTTTGGCATTGTAAATTTTTTTTTGTTAGTTTCGCTCTGTGCAATACTACCATACATACCGTATAGTGCCGCAATAACTATCATGAATCATGAATCATTCTTCTATGATGGTAATGGCATTCCTCATAATGCATTCCGTTCAGCGCAGACAAAAAAACTCGTTATTGGATTAGACAAGACTTTGTACAGCGGTGGAGGTTATTATCATTAACACCCTCACCAACAAGACAATAAGCAATGCTACAGCTTTGAATTTCATGATCATTTCATGTTTCTTTAGCTGTTTTTTATTTTTTTACACTGCATTCTTGTAAAGTTCAGTGTTTTTGTTCCAAAAAGGAAATGTGTACCAATTAACATCATCCTAGTACTATAACATGATACTAGTATAAAACTCCTCCACCAACAACAACACAAGGATACGTGTCTGCGTGCACTTGTTCAACTAAAAAACTACTTCATTGTTGCACTTTGTGTACTAATAAGCTCTCACAATAGGTATTTTGGATTTTTTATTGCAGATAGTGCACTTTGCAACGTACTTGTTGTCTGTTGTATAGGAGCATTCCCTCTGGGTTATTGACACATAAGCCGTTAATATTGTCCATGTACTCACGACGAGGACACGACACAAGTACATGAAATACGACAGGCATGCACACATGTTATTATTATTATTATTATTGCTATAAAATGTACACAGTTTTTGACGTTCATATTATGTAGTAGAGGTAGTACTAGTAGTGTGGTGATATGCTTATCATCTTGTCTGCTGCTCCGGGGTGTTCATTGTTGCTCTCTTGCATTACAAACTTGCAAGTACTTTAGACTTTCGACTGTGGTAAAAATTGTAATGAAGGAATTTTTGGTATTTGCTTGCTTGCAGCACAGCTACAACAGCAGCAACAATAACAGCAGGTGAACTGCTATGTTGGAACAACAACAAATAATCCATCATCGTCATAAAAATATTATTCATTCATGATGGTAATTGTTGTAAGCAACGAGGAGAGAGAAAGAGGAAAAGGTAGAGAAGTAGTGGCAGCAGAGCAGAATGATAGCGATGTGCTCTTCTTTTTTTCTTCTTCTCTCGTTGTTGCTGTGTCTTGCTCCTGAGAATGTATTAGCATTTCAACCTTCGGAGCCAAAGTCTAATAATAATATTACCTGTCTCTCGCTCTCTCTCTCTCTCTCCTCAACTCTTCAACCTACACAATGCAAACCCAGCAGCAGCAGTACACAGGTGAACGGACACGGAAAGGTAGAAAGGGAAAAACGTTCTATTACATATTAACATTCTACATTGCAATACATTATAAATATTTTGCAAGGCAAAACATGGAGTCTGCTTCTCTTTCTCTATATCGCTAGCAAGTGAGCTCTCTGCGTTAGAATTACCAGCCTGCCTGGTTTGGTTAGCGAAGAGGATCTCTGCAATAATACAGTCAGAGTCATTTCACCATATTATTGCTTGCGGAGTGAGTTTCAGTTCAGTCAACATTGGGGTACGAAAGAGGGGAGAGAAAAAAAATAAAGGACTGAATTTTGAGCATGTGAAAATTGAAATAATAACGTTATCGAGGCAGAAAACTTGACAGGCAACAAAAGCCCCTTGCTATATAGAGATAAAACTCCATTCTTTGCATTTATTATTTTTCTCTATCGTCATTATCATCATCAGCATCGTCGTCGTCCTCCTCACTAGACTTCTTCACACCTTCTCGTTCCTCTTGTAAACTCACTTAGTTGACTCGTTCAGCAGAAACAGAGAAAAAAAATCGTTTCAGCCTTTTACGGAATACGCGTATTATTATGTTTTGGTTCGAAACCCGCTTCTGTTTATGGAGTACATACCTAATGTTAAAGTACAGTTTTTCAGTTACTACTCACTGACGAAAAAAAATTCAATTGTATAATTTCATACAGGTAAACAGGAAGACGGAAAAGAGGGCAAAAAAAGCTTTTAACAGTGCGGCCCGCATATTTGTATACCCATTAGGAAGATGTCTATTTTTGGCTGTTTCAGTTACTATTCCGTTTCGCTACCGCTGCTGCTGCCGTTCACAACGGCGGTACTGGTGATGATGATGATGATGGTAAGTAACCGACAAAATTTTTTCTCAGGTGAGAAACATTATACCTACCTCTACAAACACAATGCATGTATGCATCGCATGTTATGTACGTATGTATAAACGTGGGCGAGAGAGGATATGGACGGAGATTGAAGATGGAATGCTTCCTTTCTATTATCACTTTGTTGAGGTAGTTACGATAGCCTACCTTGCTTGCCTGTTCCACAACAGGCACAATAACACGTTTAACGTGCAACAACTCTGACGAGAGCAGTGAAATGAATAATTGTGTGTGTGTGTACTTTGGTTACGCTTAGGTACTAACGTTCCTGATAAATACCCTGGCTACATGTAACGTTGCTTGCTATGATGTTGTGATTTTTTTTCTCCGTACAATAAAGCTGGTTAAAACCGACCATTCCTTCAGAAAAAAATCGTTAATGTTGTCTGCCTACTGGTTGTATTAATGTAATTTCAAGTGTGCTGGGGCACACAAAAAGTTGAACTTTCGTTATTATTACTATTCGCTCGTTTTGTTAGATAATAAATGATAATAAAAAAAATTCTTTTTTGATCATCATCGTTAACTTTACAGTATAGCGCAATAACTGCCTTGATATGGACATTGATGAGGATGATAATATGATGGCTAGTGTGCTATTATTGTGTAGAGAGATGGTGGCGGCGGCAGTGGTGATGGTGGTGGTGGGGTGCTGCTGGTGCTTTTGGCCAATAATGCAATGCTGCTGTTGTAATAAAAATAAATTTGTTGAATTAATCGCGCTGTTATTGCTGCTGATTCTGGCACTGGTCTTGTCTGTTTGTGTGTATTAAAGTTAAATAGTTTGTGGATGAGACTGGCTTTTATGTACGAATTGATGTTAAAACATGAATTTGTATGAAAACAACGAGAGGGCCTTGACTGCAAAAAAAAATTAATCGGTACTGCAGCGATATGATATGATGATGTGTGTGTATTATTTTTTTCGCACACTTTTACTATTTCTTTGGATGGTTCAGGATGCTGTGTAATAGTACGTTATCTGGTATTTAAAGTAATTCTGTATGGGTTTCCCCTTTTAACGAAAAAAAATCAAGTTTGATTTTTAAGTATGTTGGCAAATTTGGGATGATTCATTAGGCATTTCAGAGGCGTTGTGGTGATTGCTCTGATTCTTTACTTTTCAGGGCGGATTTTTTTTTTTTTGGAGAGTTGACCAAATACAGAGCGGCGTGTTTGGACAATAGGTCTAAAGATCAAATGATAAAATGGCAAGGGGTTTTTGTTGTTTTTTTTTCACAAAAACTCAAACAGGGTCACCACTGGTCAGAAAATGTTTGGTTTAGTCACTT
>JAHZNB010007665.1:0-10570 GCA_027744295.1 Callyntrura guangdongensis | reverse complement strand
TCCTCTTTCTTCTGCTCATTGCAGACACAAGTACTAAATATCATTATTATCTTGTCGTAATAACATGTATGAATCTCACGGTGCTTGTTTATCTACAGACCCCTCTGTTATCAGTATTCCCTGGCCTTGATATGGCTACTGCCACCGTCACGGTGTGCAATCACAACTCTTGATTTTCATCTTGTAAACTACCTGAGCGTGTACAATAAGCAAACAAAGAGAATCACAGAGGATTTTCCTTTTCTCTTTCGATCACCGCCCAACAAACAACCAAATACCAACTCACCTCCTCCTCCTCATCTCTCTCTCTCTCTCACTCTCTCAATCACTTGCACTACACGTGAATCCACCGTGCATTTACCATTTTCATTTACAATTTTTCCCTTACCCAAGTGTGGTAATGGTGAACGGAGTGGTGGTGGTGGTGTTGGGTGGAATTTCTAAAGTGTGGATAACGACCACGATCAGGAGTAGTGCGTAGGATGATGATTGTTGATGACGACGTTACTCTCATGTTTACTATGATTACATACTCTCCAAGCAGCTTGGCCATCACCATACTCTAAACTCGTTGATCATGCAACTCTTCCTTCGAATCCCTTCCAAATATTTCTTTATGCATCATCAATTCTCTTCTCTCTCCAGGTTTTGTTTGTCCTTTACTCTCTGCGTGTGCATTATTAGCTACAGCTATCTGGAATTATTATCACCGGTGGGGCTCCAACAAGGTACCTTCACAAAGATCCCCTTCAAACTCACTAAATTATTGTGCACTCCCTTGAACAGTGAAAAATCCCAGAAGGACTAAACGGACTTAATTTTCGTGCAAACTGGGAGTAATCCAGTTTCTTCAATCGCTCTCATTCTATCCTTGTGGGTGCTTCACAGTGACAGGCAAAATGATTGAAGGGAAATCCGTGGTTTCACACATTCTGTCAATAAACCGACTATCACCGCTGACAGACGAACAAACCTTCTAATCAAATTGGTCAGCATTATTATTACCAAAACGCCTCAAGGATTTTTTTTCAAGATAACGCATGTAAATGCCTCTCTTGTCAGTATCATATACTCTCTCCCTCTTTAGCCACCCCTTTCACTTTTCATCACCGTCGATAATTGAGTGAGTGTTTGCACTCGATTTGGTATCAATTCTTATCGAAACCGATGCTGACACTCACATATTATATTTTTCCGTCTCTCTCTCTCTCTCTCTCTCTTATTTTTCAAGTGGGGCATTGTGAACCAACGGCAATACCACAAGCCATGCATGTACTCAACCTTATCATCCCATCCCATTTCTGAGTGTACCACCACAAAAGAATCTAAAAAAAACCGTATTTTTATCCTGTCAAGGACACCACCTTTCAGATATGCCCACATATTTCGACCACGATATCAAAACAAATGCCAGCATTTTTAGTGCTGTTTATCCCGATCCTCGTTGTATTTAGTGCAAGTCTTTATGCAGATTGGAAAACACCTCTCGTCACCACAAGATGATGATGATGATGATGATAACCTTGCTACTCATCACACCATACAATTCCGTGTAGTGTCCAGCTGAGTGCACAAATTAAAAGAAATGGAGAGCGAGAGTAAAATGACAAGAGGAGAGCAGGGGGAAAATGAAAATAAATGAATAAACACTTGTAAATATATATGACGAGTACTACCTCAGTGTGTACTGGGGAGGAAGAGCGGTTAATAATAATAATAATAATAATAATAATAATTTTGCATGTTGGCTGTTTCTCCGAATGGAAAGAAAAGGTTGGGTTTTATTTTGTCATTGAAGCAGAAAAAGAGCTGCCTTTTTGAGTGGGTAACCTTCAGTGTGTATGTATGTATGACGGGTGTGTGTTTGTGCCAGGCAGATTAAATTTTATGAAGGAATATCAAAAGAGGAAATATTTATCCGCATCTTCTGCCCAGATACCTGGTAAAAAAGATGATAGGAGGCTGATCACCGTCGTCGTCATGACAGAGGATAAGAGAAACGACAAGCTAATCCTTTCCAGTTTTTCCCCCTCCCACCACTAAAGCGACTTTTTTTCTCGTTTGAGTTACAGTTATGTTCTTTCTTCTTCATTTTCTTCTTCTGCCTCGGTTTCTCCAAGCATTCATGCTGAAGTAAAGCTTTCTTCTGTGAGAATGGGGGAGGGGAAAATGAAGGAACGACAGCGATATGTACGGAGTAAGCCAAGCAAGCAAACAAACAAGTAAACAAGTAGACGTAGAAACTAGCGGTAAAGGAGAGTAACCCTGCACAGAGAGATGTGTGTACGAGTGGATATAAATGTTGGTTTTCTTTAGAAACATTTCTTAATCAAGTAGAAAAATAGTCAGAGAAACGCAAAACTTTGTCTGCTCGTCATCACTGCCTTTTTTTACTTAAACCGTCGTTTCACAAGCAGAGAGAGAAAAATGGACAAAGGAAACTAGCAAAGGAAATCCAAAAAATATGTATGTGGAGACACGGTTTCAAAACGGGCGCCTGCCTACCAATACCCTGTTACCGTGGTTTTCAAAAAGAAAAGTTAAATAAATATTTGCGGTGGTAGTGGCATATGGGCAGAGAGAGAGAGAGAGAGAAAGAGAGAGATGAGTCGTTTCCGACAGTTGATGGATATTAACCATTTTCCCCAGTACTGGTTCTGCTGCCGCCGCGCAGCCACCGCAAAAGTCATGTCAGCAGGCGGCGGTGAAGAAGTAGCTGTCTTACCAAGATAGAGAGAAAGAAATTGAGAAAAAAATAATAAATACCTACATGTATCCAAGGGAAAAACACAAGACGTCAGCAAAAATTCACCTCCGCCACCCGACCACAATCCACAAGACGACTACGACGACGACGAATATTTTATGGCAACGGTGGTGATGGTTGCGAGGGTGGTGGTAGGACATGTAGTATTATTGTAAAAAGCAGGAAACGGACAGTTTTTATTTTCTTTGTTAGTTTTTTTTTTCTCTCGCTTTGTGTGTGTGGATAATAAATA
Organism: Callyntrura guangdongensis; assembly: GCA_027744295.1. Classification (NCBI taxonomy): domain Eukaryota; kingdom Metazoa; phylum Arthropoda; class Collembola; order Entomobryomorpha; family Paronellidae; genus Callyntrura; species Callyntrura guangdongensis. The sequence continues at coordinate 7,571 of JAHZNB010007665.1, read as the reverse complement.
TATGCATATCCAGATGACATGCTACTTGTCAAGGAACACGGCGAAGCGAAAAAAAAGAAGGAAAGAAAGACACTCCCTCTCCCTCTCTCCGTTTCACAACACAACAAACACGGCTTTTATTCATTTCTAGGTATCCAACAACTGGAAAGACTTTCCAAAAAAATTCAACTTGATCACCATCATCTTCATCGTCGTCAACCTCCTCGTTTTATTCCTGCCGCCCCTCCCCCGCACCCAAAAAAAGGAGCAAAACATACGATATTTTATCTACCTCTTTTTCTACAGTTTTTGTCTTGTTTTTCACGGCGAAGGGAGGACGATGGAGTGGGAAATAAAAATACATTCCTTTTCGTCTGCTCCTGCTGTTGTTGTTGTTGTTGTTGTTGCGGTTGACATGATAGGAAAAGAGCAAAGATTAGCATTGTCGTTGTCACCCAGCAGAAAAAAATGTAGAAAAAGTAAAAAAAAAACAGCCAGAGCCGAGAACAGAGCCAAAACAAGAGAGAGAGAGAGATATCAGCAAGATATCCTGCTTGCTGGACCGGAATGACATGGGAAGAAGAAAAAACTGAGAGAGAGAAAAAGAAAAGTTTCTTTTGTGGTTTCTGGTCGTCGTCTTTTTTTCGCATGAGGTCCCTTCCACCACCACGACGACTACTTTGCCAGCCGCAACGAGCGCAAAGCAGAGGCACAATAGAAAGCTGCTGTTAGTTGATGTGTTGGATTTTCCGGGAAAGAAATGGCCGGATATATACCTATATTTACATACCGCCTGCTAGCAGGGTCGTCGTCGACAAACTTGTTCCTTCAGAAGAAAAATAATGGTACATTTTGCAAAAAAAATATCCCAGCATATTTGCTCTTTTTTCCATTTTTTGTGGTTACTTGTGTGTTTTTCCACGTTGTAACGGGGATTACACCCACAAAAAAGACACAAATGATATACAACCACCCACATTTAGCGAGATGTATAGATGGCGCTACTATCACAGGGCTAGTAAGCTCCATTTTTGTCTTTTTTGGGTCAACATACAGGAGTACCGAAAGCTCTTGAGAAAAAGGAAATGAGAGAGAAAACTGTGCATTTATTACCTTTGATCCTGGTGACGAGACAGCAAAAGCGAGAGAGAGAAGGAGAGAAAACGGCGACATACAATCCGCCTACAAGGAATGTGGTTGCAGTCCGCATTTTGTTTGGTCGTCTTCTTTGTCGTCATCGTGTTTCGTCATAAAGACGAAAACCAAAAGAAAACACAGCTTGCGATACAAGAGACGCTGACGTTGTTTTTTTGTGGTTTTCACAATGAAATTGGATATCTGAAAATTACCACCAATAAAAAAATTTACACATAAACGTATGAGCATTTATTTTGGATTTTCTCTTTTCTCCCTGTGCATATCGTATTGTGGCTGTGTTTCTTGTTTCAGAAGAAGCCACGAAAATGGAGAGAATAAAATGAGCAGAGGATTGAGATGAACAAAAGGTCTAATAAAAAGGAGAGGAGAGTCCTTATACTACCGCCAGTGTAATTGGCAATAACATTATCACATAAATAAATAAATAAATAAATATAGTATTTGTGTTATGGTTTTTGTTTGACGCTTCTTTTTTTTGTAAGTTTCCATTCACACCCACTTTCCCTCTCAGACTGGTTATCTAGCATAATATTTTTTCGAGAAGAATCATGATGATGGTGGTGGTGATCGTATAAAAAAGCGATGAAATTGGAATGAGAGAATGAAGTAAGTAGAAAAGAAACATGATTCCAATTCCCATTCCCATTTTTATGCCAATACTCTCGGTATACAAAGCATACGTAGGCTCTCTCTCTCTCTCTCCTCCGTCATGTGTATGTAAAATATTCAGTAGTTTTATTTTCTGGAATTTACCTCCTGGAAAAAATATGTCAGCGAAAGAAGCCTACTTTCTCTGTGAAAAAAACAACAGGAGAAAAAGTGAGAAAGAAAGCAGGCGAGAGGAAAAAGCACCTCAACAAGAAGCCATATTATTATTATCATCGAAAAGAAGATGATGATGTGATGATGTTCGTTTTTTACGAGTTTTGTTACCTCTTGCTTTCTCCTCTTTTCTCTGCTCTTCCCTTTTTTCCCTGGGTGAAAATGTAGAAGCCGGGAAAGCCCGCAGAAGAAAAAAAAAAGATTATCGATGGAAAAAAGACAACACAGTATTAGATTACTATCAGCAGCAGCATCAGCATCTAAGAAAAAGGAGAAATGAAAACCCTTAGCGGCTACACCAGCAGTGGTAGTCATATCGCGAGAGGAAAAAAAACGCTGGACTGGATTACATAAAAATTTGGTGGTAGTGTCGAATACAAGGGAGAAAGCGAAGGTAGGGGGAAAATGATGACGGCAACGTGGAGGAGAGAGTGTAAGAAAGATAGAAACAAATAAGGATGTAAACAAGCCCATCAACCAAAAAATATCTGCTGTTATCATCACGATCCTCAACATCGCCAGCCCTAGCACCGATTACATTAGCATTGATGATGACGATGTTGCTTGCTCCATGCAACCGTCATCCCCATCAAAGCTGGATTACAACCAAGACTACTCCTACTACTCCTATTGGTACGGTCATAACAGGCCGAGGATATTGCGAAGCCTCAGGAAAGTCGACAAAAAAGAGAATTTTTTTATGTGTATTTATTTTTCCGTTGTGTATTTCCTACAAAACACGTCTTTTATTTCTTCATGTGTATGAGTGAGCTCGCGTTGTTTTTCTTTCTCTTTTTTACCATCAAGAAAAAAGGTATCCAATTCTCTCCCTGGGGCATTCATTGTGAGTAATGCGCAAGGTGATGATGATACTAAAATGGAGTTTCTTTCTTTTTTTTCTCTCTCTCTCTCTCTTTCTCCCTTTCAGAGTCAGTTTTTTTTTGTGTTTGGCAGCGTAATACTAACAAGACCAATATGATGATGGAAAGCTGAAAGTGGTTGAAAAAATGGATTGGGTAACACGTCGTATTATTTTTACGTCAGTGAGATGTGCTCCAATATGTATGTGGATTTTTTGACGGGCGAATGATTTTTCAGGGAACGAGGTAAAAATAACCCTAAAGAAAGAAACCAATCTCATAGACAGCTCATCATATCACCATCATCGTCATCAGCCTGGACTAATGTAGCTAATGAGGTAAGTATAGTAGGGGGAAAAGTGCTTACACTTCAGTAAACACGCCCGCTCCAGTTACCAAAGAGAAAAGGAAAGTCAGCAGAGAAGAAATATAGATTTGGTTATACGTTCCTGTAATACTGTATGTTTTGCAGGTTTGGATGATGAAACAGTGAGTGAATACAATGCAGAGAGTGCGTCTATTTGACCTTAAAGTCTGGTGGAACGTCTGTGTAGAAAGGTTTTCTCTCTTGTATAATATTTCTTTTTCATAACTGCAACCACGAGTACCCAATCCTCGATATCTTTTCTAGGATGTCGCATTATTATGATTATTGGCTGTGATGCTAAAAAAAGATGTTGATGGTAATCTGCCTGCCATCAAGATTCTTGTGTTGCCGTTTGGCCAATATTTTTGCAAAGGAGACTACAATTTTACCCAGTTTAAGTACTATGTCGTCAGAAAACAGAAAGTAGCTGCGGGGGCACACCAACCTAGTCATATCCTACCCATCCGCCTAACCTACCCATCGATGGGGACAAGGATGTTGTTGTTTACGGTTATTATTGGGAGACTATATTACAGTACTTTTGGAGGGGTGGTAGGGGGTAACCATAGCAACAAAGCTGTGCCCATCACTACCCCCACACAAACTACCAAAATTACGTTGGCTTTCTTCCTTGGTTTCTCTAGGGTTTTTCCCGAAGAAACGAGGACAAAAAAGGATCTATGGAAAGGAGCCGTGTGGTGGGGTAGTATAACAATAGGGTAATAATAGGAAAGTCACGTTGGCGAGAAACAGATAGATGGTGAGCGAATCAGAGGGAATGAGAGAAAAAAAGAAAAGAAAAAAGTTGATCCCTTTGGTTATTTCTATTTGAAGGATCATAAGTCCAAGAAAAGCAGCAGCTGAAGGAATAAGAGAGAGAGAGAGAGAGAGAAAGAGAGGGAAATGGGAATGGATGGTGGTGGTATTTACAAATGGGCATCATTCGAAATCCCTTTCCAAGAGAAAAGGGATTTTCTCCGAAAGAGAGACTAGTCTTGGTAGATACTTTTTTCTATACGAAACTGCTGTTGTTGCTGGGCGCTCTAAAAATACGCGGCATTCATTCGTTTGGTTTTGGTTCAAGTCACTCAAGCATATCTAATCATGGACATGTGGATCGAGGTACACCAAGAGCTGCTTAGATACATCACATATGTGTGTATGTACTGGGATACAGAAAAAAATGTGTACATAACGACGTCGAGTATGAGACCAGGGTTCCCTGGGCCCATCATTATTATTGTCTTTTTTTCTCCCAAAGAAAAAAAGAGAGCAAAGACACGACGACGAAGAAGAAGAGGAGGATAAAGGAGTCAACGGAAAAAAACCGGGCAGAGTTTTATGGTGATGCCCTTGTAATAATAATATGTACGACAACGACATCAAGAGAAGAAGGAGAGGAAGAAGAGGAAGACGAGAAGAGAAAAAATATAAATAAACAGTAAGTAGTTGTAGCGGTGGAGGTGGTGGAGAGACCGAGAGCAATCCCACCATCAAGCCAGCCAACCAACAATGTTGATACGTGACTGGATCTTGTTATTGTTGTTGGTGTGATGTGCTGGGGATCTCGTTTGGCTTTTTTTCATCTTGTTGTTTTGGCCAAGGGAAGAAAAATGGGAGGCTGAGGCAGTGTGGCAGGAAAAGCAAGCTAATAAAAAGGAATGGATGTCAAGCGAAAAGAACCTGTCATTTACGAGAGAGACACATAAATACATACTAAATAGAGCAGAGTCACGAAAGAAGTGGGAGAGAGAGAAAGTATTCCTTTTCTTTTTGCATTCTCTCTCTCTCGAGGGACACTAGCTACATACCAAGACCACCTTACCCGGCCAGATCACCACTCTTTTCCTCTCGTCTTCTGTGCATGCTTGACACAACATAAGATGGTGGAATGGCCAAGCATGCCCAGGATTTTTCCCCTTTTCAAAGATAATACCCAATAATAATAAAATAATGAATGATGATGCTGCGGACGAAAAATGGCGGAGGAAGGAAAAGTTGGAAGAAATGAAGAAAAAATGTCTTACACATACTTTCTCTTTACTTTTCTCTCTCTCTCTCTCTCTTTCTGGACCTGGTTAGCAGTTATCATTATAGAGAGCACAAAAAACAATGAAGCTCAAGAAATTTTTCAAGTGAGAAAGAAAAAAGCAATTGTTCAGATCATCAAGAGAATCGATGAAAAATAGATGGTACGGTGAATCACCAGGGCGATGATGATTAACAACCTAAGCAAATTTGTAACTGCGACCCAGGCTCTCTCTTTCTTTCTACAAAAAACCTGCCAGCCTGCCCTAAGAAAAAAATGGACTAGAAAAAATGAAAAAAGGAGAAAGTCGACGGGAAAAAACTCAATCTATTTTGTGTATCCATCCATCTCGAAGAAAAAACGACCCTAACAACCACCAGCCAAGGAAGTAACCCAACAAGAAAATAACCTGAGAGAGAGAGTGTTTGTGTATGTATGTGTGTGTGAACTGAGAAGACTGACTTACTTACTCGCTTAGCTACTGCCACTGTAATACTTTTTTCTATACTTCCAGAGCCATAGGAACAGAGAAAAAACTTGTTGGTTAGGTTTTTAACCATTTTTTATACTTTAAATTTTTTAGTCAAGTCAGCATCATCATCCCAACCACAGAGGAACGAGCAGAGACAGCTCATGCATGCTCGCAGAGACTATGCCTGGTCTGATCTGAAGGAGAAAAAATCGTAACAGAACAGGAGCAGCATTTGTTAAGGGTAGTCCACACACACACACACACATAGGATAAAAAATTGAGAGAGAGAGAATGACTGCTGGAATGCCTCTTTCTCTCTTTCTGTTCACTCAAATTGGTAAAGAAAAGAGAAGGAGACAAGAGTTTGCAAGCTCTGTCCTTTTTTCCTTTTCTCCTCTCAAATTCTTTTTTCTATTTCTAAGATAATTGTCTGTCTGGCTTATTTTTTCTCTCTCCAGAAAAAACCACTGACTTGGACATGTGCATCGAGAGAGAGAGAGAGAGAGAGAGAAAGAGAGTGGCTTCTATTGGTCTTTTCTATTCTTTCTTTTCACAAGACTGATGATTCTGATACTTTCTCTCAACTTTCTTGTGCAAGCAAGTCTAAACAAGAAAGAAAGAAAGAAAAAGGGCAACAGTCAGCAGGAAAATTGGTTAGATTCATTGCTTTTCCTTTCTCTCTCTCTCAACTTGTTTGGGAAAAACGAGAGAGAGAGAGAGAGAATAGCAGAGAAAAATTGCTTTAACATCACCATCCTTTCTGTTTTTTTTCTTCTGCTTTTTACAAAAAAGCAATCAGTTACACACAAACACACAAGGCCATTCTCGTCTTTTCCGTCGTTCGTTTTTTTCTTCTATTAAAAGACAAAACAGGTTAAGTTCCGACCAAGCAGGAGAGAGAGAGAGAGTAATAGAAAGCATACCAACAGCTAGCAAGCCATCCTTCTCTCCCTCTCGCCGGTTTTTTACCCACGAATATTTTCCATCATCATCATCATCATCATCATTATGATCACTAGAGACCAGTTAGTTGGTAAGCAAGCAAGACTCTACTAGACCAATTCAGTTCAGTTCAGTTCACACACAACGGCAGGAGCAGCAGTGAAAACAAGAAAATGAAGGCAGGATTTATATTTTTAAAAGGAAAAATATTTTAAGACAAAAAAAGATGAGAGACGCAGACTACTACAGAACAGGATGGAAAGGAAAAAAAGTAGAAAAGGAAAAAAAAATTAGAAGGAACAACAACTACGAATAATGGTATTTTGCTGAAGAGATAACTTTTTTTCCACTTTGTACCCCAATGCTAGCTGCTGCTGCTGCCGCTTTTGATTCCAAGTAAACAGTAGTAAGAAAAGTAATGATAGTCACAAAAGGAGAAAAAAATATGTGTGTCTGGGTTTTTTTCTCTTCCTTTCTTCACAAATTTCTTTCCTTTGTAGTCTGCTTAAAAATCTGATGTTGCTTCTGTTCCGCTTTGTAATTATAATCAAGCAAGGTTGCCACTCTCATCATCATCATCATCTTGTGGGAGGAAACAAACAGAAAAATTACTTTCCGTACAACATTTGTTTTTATACCACAAATGATGACGTGACACGTTAGTCTTTAAGAAAAAGGCGAGGAAAAAATTCTGTCCAAGTTTCAATTTAAAACTTGTCAATAGAGAATATGAATGTCTTGGAATTATTTTCATAGAAAGGCTGTTTTTCCTTGAGAATAAACCGCCGAAAACTCTATGACTGGTGTCCAGAAAGAGAGAGAGAGAGAGACGAGGGGTGGGAGAAAAGTGCAAAATTCTTCATGTCAGTTATTTTATGTATAAACATTTTCAGGTTTAAAATGTAAACAAATTTTATTCAATCATTGATGCTTTCCACCGCT